>JAEBDU010007202.1:0-10858 GCA_016802625.1 Heliconius numata | reverse complement strand
TTTGTTACGACATCCATTTGTCGTATATACAAGTTCAATAAATAATTAATTCAGGTATGGTTTCATATTTTTTCTTTTATTTTTCAGTCTAGTTAAGTTCTTCAGTTATGCCGTTTAGAACGTGCTAACGTCACCTACACCAGAACCATACAAAAAGTTATAAAATTAAATTTATTATTAGTAATCAATAACAAAAATTTATAAATAAGAAAATCAATTAATTATTAATATTTCATTTCTTCGCTCTGGTGACGTAGCAAAACGCCGTGTTGAGTACTCAACACATAATGCCTCTTGTTTTCGGCGAAAAGTAATCTAGTGTGTATGTTTTATAATATATTTTATAACTAAAAAAAAATGTATTTTAATACTAAGTTATCGTAAATTACATACGAATATTCTGGAAAGAACATAAATGTTATTTACGAAAAACATTTTCGTGATACTTCATTTTTAAATTATACCTTTTATTTAACGGGTTTAACTTGCTGTTAGTAAAAAAATTGTGCTTGTTCACAAACAAATTTATTAATTAAGAATTTGTAAAATTTATTATGAAAAATAAAGATCATATAAAATGATTTTTCTCAGTATTTGCGCATATTTTGACGCCATTTTAGCGTAGATCTTGCAGCGTTGAATTCTGTAACTTCACACACACTTCACAATTGTCTAGAATCTCCGCGGAGAGAGGAGAATGTAGTGTCATAGTCTATCTATATTAGTATTCTTTCTTCAAAAGAATACATTAAAAATACTTTTATTATTACTCCCTTCACCTATGTATTTGTGTGTCTCATCTCTCAATGGATCCATTTGAAAAGTGGAAACGAAACGTTTAAAAATAATAAACAAATCTTCTTATATTTAATATCTTTTTGTTTACAATAATATAAGATGTAAATAAAAACATTATATAAGCAACATAAAGGTTATCGACTCCGTTCCTCAGTAATACTCCGATATGTTATTTTGTTATTGTTTTTTTTCCTTATACAGCGTTAGGTGTTAGCCGTTAGTATAAAACATGTTTTGATCTAGAGCCGAGAGTAATTTTTAAAGTATCTACAAAAACTGCAGTTAAGTAGCGTAAAATCCAATGACGTAAAAGACAGTGGTGTAATGAACAAAAAGTTGTCCGTAAAAAAAATTTAACCACAGTTGATGGGAATCAAATTTTCGCTACGTAGTTTAAAATTATATAGTTTTTTTATTTATTTTACATTTTCTCTAATTTTACATATCCCTTATTATTCACCTATATTTTCTCTATTTTTACATAGGCAATCCTCCGTACCTCCGTGAGTTCTCCATACAACGAGATATTGGCGAAGTGAGTGCTGAACAGAAGAGAACGTTTTATTTTATTACTTTTAGTAGCTTATACCCATCCGCCATGCGATGGACAGACCAAGTGAAGGCTGCCCTCAATGACCCTCTCTACGAATGCATCAGGCAGACAGTCAACCGCGAATGGTGGACTGTGTGGCACACCACCAACCTTTAAAAGGGACGACCACGACCCCTCTGTCAAGAGTGAAACGACACAGAAGAAGAAGAAGTAGCTTATACTAAAAATAAAAAAGCTCCCAAGCCTCATCAATAAGCACACGATGTTCATAGCAGATTTGAGAATCAGATAACTGCCGATCAAGACGTAGATAGCAGTAGACTATATTTTACACCCGCTGTAATGACTGCCGACAGTAAAACAAGTCGTTAAATTGACGACCTTGTTTGACGTTTATGGTGTCATTCTCATTATTATTGCTTTATGCTGACTCACATAAAAATTACTTGTTCGAGCACCCATGTGACGTCACGCGATCGTATCTCAAATGAAACTTGGCTGAACTGAGAGTGATAATTATATATGTTCTTTTTTTTTAAATAAATATTTTTTTTAGGCAGGAAAGGATGTGCTTTCAGCCACTAAGCATTATTCTAAATTGAAACGAATGAATACAATAACTTCGTCTTGTATTTTTTGTCCATCTTAATAAATAGTGAGAAAAAATATTTGCTATACTTATCTTATAAGCTACATATACTTATTTGTTGAGATTAAAGATAAAGAGCTAATTAACTCCTAAGGGGTTATTTTTGGGGTTGTAAGTTTGTATGAAACTTTGTTACTACAAGTGCTAGGAGTGTAAAATTTTGCATGGACGTCACTTATAGGACGTAGGTACTCATGGACAGACATTAATAGTAACGTTCACGCAGGCGAAGCCGCGGGCGGGCCGCTAGTTATGTATAAAATTGAAAATAAGAATTGATAGCCCCAGGTCAATATCATGTACCTAAGTAGACAGAATAATATATTTTGAGTCAAAGCCGACGATAAGATAATAGTATGCACGTGACGCCAGAGATCGTAATTTTGTTTAAATAAAAATATTAGCAGTTATTTATACACAATGAAGCCAGCTGGGTCAATACTGATGATCCAAGGTTGTAGTGGAAATGCGATTAAAATCAACGACTCATTTTCGCGAAGTGAAGCGATTAAATAATAATTAGGCAGGGGCCGCTGAAAAAGACGCAATTAAATTTTATATATAGATAATACTTCAGAATGTTTTAGATGGTTTATAATAAAGGCAAATTGAAATAACAACATGGAAATACAAAATCTATATAATAATAAAAGTTTGGGTTCTAGAATACGTAAAAATATAAAATATTACGACTTACAATTAAAAGTACCTATACATAATTTTAAAATGAACTTATTTTGGATAGTTTGTTCATAGGTATACCTAACATAAAAAAAAATACTTAAAAACAAAACATTTAATCATTTTTTTTTAATTTTTCGCGTTAAAATAGATTTTTTTTCAACCAATGCTAAATACTCGTACACGATTTGTCTACTATAGACAAAAAATGCGTCTAAAAGAATTAAAAATGTATATGAAGAAAGAAATACGACGTGTCTCAAATGCTCTATTTAAAACCGGTAATTACATTATCAACCGTTTCAATAAACGCAACTTAATTGATATTTTCGAGACAAATAAGAAATCACGTGTAGCCCCACGCGCGCTGATGAATTACAATTTTTATTATTCCACAAGATGGAACGGATAATAAAGATATGCACCTATAGGGGAAAGGGGGCATAACGGGGACATATTGGAAATATCTATAGTATTAGGTATGGTTAGGTATTTTGCATCTCTCTTAAGTCGAGTTTGGTATAAAAAATAACTTTTTTCCCTATCTTTTCATATACGAAAACACAAATGCCACAAGGAATATGTTTGGATTAACACTACCATTCTTTGTTGCAAATTTCTAACGAAATTGCATTTTTATATATTTTGAATACAAACACTAGCTACTCTATACATTTATGTTACTTATTTTATTCAATGTTAGATTAGATTACACAGGCATAATGTAGACGTGTCTACGGGGCACGATAGGGTATTATTTGGACATCAATCCCCCATAAAACAAGAATGAGAGCATTTAAATGGATGAGGAAGTGTTCATCTAAGTAAACAGTTAAATAAAAACTGAAAAAAATCAAAAACATTTTCGTATACGTTTGCAAAATATTGTGTAAATAAATAGTGTAATAATATATATTTTTATATCTTTGTGAAATAAAATAAAACCAGAAAGTAAGAAAGTAAAGATTTTACAAGAGACGGCAATTCAATTTAATTTGATTGAACTGAAGACTTATTAAGTTGCTCTCACTCATTGTTAGCGTGACTAACACAGTCATCTATGGGGTGGACATTTTCTTTTCAATCTTTTCAATAGAACCTTAATTATATTACAAATTTAACATATGAAAGATAATATTACGTTAAAAATAAAATATATAAAAAAAAACATAAAAATAATAAGTAAAATGGTGTAAATTTAATCTACCAAATGATCTCTGCCATCTCTACCCTAGCCTATTAGATTAAGCATATTACAACGGGATACAGCCACTCTCCGCACCCAATAAACTAATGCAGTTATCATCATACTACCAGAGAACCAATTGACGCGTACTAGACGTGTTTCCATAGCAACGTGTATGACACTACTCAAAAATGTATAGAGTCGAACAGCACGTGTTATGTTAGTTTGTTCTATTTACTGTATTGTTTTTTCTTAGTATATATTCCTCAGTATTTTTTAAAAAAATTAGGTAGGTACACAGTATTTGCCTCACGTATTCATATATAGATTTTTCTTTCAGTTTCACGCTCTATCCCGCAAGTAGCAGTTTAGGAAGAGACACCATAATGTTAAGACATTTCACTCCTCACTTTCCGCCGAAATCTTGCGTGTCGAATGGCGGAACTAAACGCCGTGTTTTGCTTCGACACCAGAGCAACAAAAGCAATAAAAATATGTAATATTTCATTGAATTTAGAACCGAACCCACAACCTATCACGTTTACAGTCACACCTTGTGCTCCCGCGCTACGACTGTCCTCAATAGACACCAAACCCAATATAGTAGTTGGTTGAGCACCCTCGACTTCCTCCTAGTAATCGCTTCGTAACTGCAAGTGAGTGGCCGCTGACCGGCGTAATTGAGAGCCGCGCCTGTGACCGCGTCATATAACTGACTATGCAAGCGTTTAGCGTGTGTTGAACTCGAGCTAATTTCTAGTGACTCTCTTGTTGGTGGAAAGGTTATATTTTACGTGAATATACTGTATATTTCAGTTATTATCCTAATTCTTAATGGTGCATGGAAATCTTTTAATGAGACAGTGTTTTAATATTTTTTGCAAGGTGATGCTTGACAGATTTATTTAATGTGCAAGTTCCGTTTTTATATTAAGGATAAGCAGCATTTCTGCTGCTTGTGGCACCTGCACCACTCCGGCCTCATAAGCCTTTAAGCTGAGATAAGATTGAATATATTAAAATTACAGTAAGTTTAAAAGAACTGTCGCAGTCGCTGCTGTGCCAAGTCATAATTATCACACCACAACACGTTACGTTGACTTTTTGATTTAATTAAAATATATTTTTTATCGACGACGACTCTACGAGACACTTATAAAACTTTGTTCTAAATGTCTATTATAATTTATCTTAATTATCTGTTCACGCGGAAATTGCCTTTATGTAATATATAGAGACGGGTGAAATTAGCGTGACGTTACATGACCGAGTTGCGCTGTGAAAGGAGAGTATCGGGTTGTATATATAAGATGCAGTGAATTTGAACGAGACTTAAAAAGTTATTTTATTTTTTTATTATTATTAATTTGCATCTTGTTCTACTGCATTTCTTCTCCACCTTTGCAAGTTGCTGGGTGAACTTTATCTTTATGTTATGGCTCGATTGATCCGATTATATTTCATTGATAAATTATTTCGAAAATATAATATAAAGTGCGGTCACCCAACATGCGCCGGGAAAGAGTGGGGAACGGAAATGTCTTAATGGGAACCGACTGTCTTAACATAAGGTTCCCCCTACTTACTTTGATACGTGTGGGGGTTTTTAATATGAATACTTATTTCATTTTTATTCATTATAAAATTGTAACTTATTTATATTTACGCTTTGAAGTTGAACCCAGCAATCAATTTCGAAAAGAGCATCAAAGACAAAATATTATAAAGATAAAAAAAAGCTTCGTTTTTTATTATTTTTTCGCTAATATTCCACGAATCTAAGCGAAGTTTACTTTTTCATTTCTCCTATCTATATATAGCATCTAATATACCACGAACCCGGTGACTTTATTTTTCCATTTCTTTATAAAGATTTAACCTATGTTTGATAGCAACAGTCATAATATTGACTAAACAATACTCGACAAATATCTATTATGATGATAGAAGTAGTCAAATAAAAAGATAAAGATATAATGTTGACAATCGACAGTGTTCGCGCAGCAACACGTATGACAAGTGGCAGCTACGAACAAACGAGCTTACATTAGTTTGCTAAAGGTGTGTTACAATGAAAATATTTATACAAGTTAAAGGAATAGAATGTGGTTTAGGACAAAAATTAAGAATTTTTATTGGTCGTCTTGGCATAGTGGTTGTAATCGTTATGATTGTGGGTTCAAGCCGCTCGGGAATAATAATTATTAATTTTTCCGTTTTAATCGGGCAAAATTGTATTCTCTTATAAAAAATATTGATTATATAACAATAACAGAAATAATAAAATAATTTGTTAACAAATTGTATCAATATTTATACAAGTAGGTTTATATTGGCTTGCCTATCTAGAGACCTTGGGGCCACTGTATCAGTTAATTTATATGAGCTCCAGTTAGTACTTGACTAACATATATAAATATATACAAACATACATCTGCATGGCAGTTAGTATAAGGAAAATAGCCTAGTTATGATGTCGATATTAAAATTTTAACCATTCTTGATATTGAAGACAAAGAAAGTTAACAAAAATGTGGTTATGTTTTTTCTACTTGTAGGTACTAGCAAATTCATACAGCTAAAATAACACATTTACAATATATTTAAAAACAACGCTTCGCCCAGAATCGAACCCATAATCATAACACTAACATAAACTAAATGAAATATAAAAAAAGTTTACACCGTTTTTATAAAAGCAACTAAATAGATTTAAAGTAACTTAATAATAGTATCAACGCGTGTATAAAACCAATTAGATATTTTAATTAAACTATGCTAATATTTGTTATAAACAAAGTAACCGCAACACGAACGCGACTGCGCAGTTCCCTTTTTACAATCCAGTTTAAATAAGAACGGACTGGCTTTTACTGGTGACTTCCTCGAGATAATAACATATAAGTATTATTTGACAAACTTATATATATTTTATCACATACATTTATATGTATCTAATAATAGAAACTGATAGCACTACAATATAAAAATTGATATTCATTTTTATCAATCTCTATCGGTCCTATCATAATTTTTGTCAGAGGGAGGGAACCCAGGTACTTAGATTAAAGTTCCGTTTTATATTATATACAGGGTAGAAGAGGCAGCGCTTCTTTAACTGAAACTGCATATAGGGTAAAATATTTCAAACCCAAAATTAAAAAAAATAATCAAGGTACCTCAACGGTTTGGACGTAGGATTTTTTTTTCATTTCACGATTTTTATCCATACCTGTATTTCGTGTCACGCACACATACGTATGCGACGTTGCCGCTTTGACAGGTAAGTGTGTGCGTGCCTATTTTATACTTTACAAATGGCGTTTTATTTTAAAACGATAATTTTATTATTTATTTTGTTTGAAAAAAAAAACTTTTTCATTTTTGAGAATTATTTTTTTTCCGAATTATATTAGGCTTTTATAGAGTAGATAAAACTGTGGTTTCATTTAAAGTGGCGCTCACAATTCCACCCTGTATACTCGTGAGCCACGACGGCTTAGAATGTTTTTCTATTACTTGAAATGGATAAAAATAGAGCTGCTATACTCTATTTTATAAACTTTATGAAATTCATTCAATATACAGACATTAAATACAGACATAATAACAAAATACATTTTAATTAATTAAGAAGTTCATAAAAAGAAACGAATAAATGCTATTAAATTTACTATAAGGAAAACTTTTTGTAAATATTGTATCAAATGCATTTAACAGGCCCGCAGCGAAAACACCAAAAATTTAACTTAATAATTTTGATCGTATTTGTAAACAAGAATAAGGAAAAAAGGGACATTGCTCGTTATACGAGTAAAATGAAAAATTAAAAATGTTTATTTTGCATTATGCACGTTATTTATAATGACAATCAATTTGCATACTATTAATATATTGAAATAATTTAGCAGGTCCAACACAATATTTTTGACACTGTAATACAAATGAGCTCTGCCAAGACATCAGTGACTCCAGATATAACAAACACAAAAATAAGATTAAAATTAATGAATATAATATCATTAATACAAGAGCGGCAGCCTTGAGCATAAATTAATAGTTGTATAGAAACATGAAAACTTCAAGGTAAGCTACTGGTTTGACCCTAGGGGAGGCCATTTTGAAGAGCAACTTAATCTTTTCATGTTGGTAGATGAAACAAGAGTATAAAATGAGACTTAATCGTTGGAGTGGCACTCGACGATGCAGTGTTTATTGAATCGATTGTCGATAACGAGAACGATGACCCGATGACGCGCGTCCACACGTCAGGACGCAGTTATTTACTTGTAAGGATTCTGCTAATAGAGATAGTAAGAGAGAAAGGAGTTAGGCATTCTAACTTATAGATATTATTATTGTTAATCTGTGGAGACTTGATTGGTTTTGTGTATTTTGTTTTTTATAATTTAATAATTTACTTTATTGTTTCTTTCTCAAAAAAGTATGTGAATGAATCGATACATACCAAACGATATAAATCAATATACAGGGTGGAATTGAACGCACCACTTTAAATGAAACCACAGTTTTAACTACTCTATAAAAGCCTAATATAATTCAGAAAAAAAATAATTCCCAAAAATGAAAAAGTTATTTTTTCAAACAAAATAAATAATAAAATTATCGTTTTAAAATAAAACGCCATTTGTAAAGTATAACATAGGCACGCACACACTTACCTGTCAAAGCGGCAACGTCGCATACGTATGTGTGCGTGACACGAAATACAGGTATGGATAAAAATCGTGAAATGAAAAAAAAATCCTACGTCCAAACCGTTGAGGTACCTTGATTATTTTTTTTAATTTTGGGTTTGAAATATTTTACCCTATATGCAGTTTCAGTAAAAGAAGCGCTGCCTCTTCCACCCTGTATAAGAATTTAATATACAATCTATATTGGTACAAATAAATTTGTCAAAATAAAATGACACTGTCACATTGGTACTATTTATATTTTTAAATATAGAATATAGTTTAGTTTTTAAAATTTGAAAAACCATTCGTTTAGATAGTCGGTCATTTTCTGTTAATACATGCGCTACTAATGATACCGCTAATGACACAGCTAGAAGCTTAAAAAAATATTAATATCTAGGACTAAACTGCGTATTTTGTTTTCGTATACATAATATTATATCTATTTAACACTGGTTTGATGTTATTCTTATAGCTAAAAATACCGCCTCCAATGCGTAGGTCATATTTTAACAGTAAACCCGCGAAAATGTTTATGATACATACAAATGCTGGCGAAAAATTAACTAAAAATTAATGTTTTAAAGTATACTTTCAATTAATATTAATATTTTTGAAAAGATAACTTTTAATATATTCTGGACAGTCCATGTCGTCACTTTAGAAACAAGGTGTATAGACAAAACATTGACTACTTTCGTCGAAATTCACTGTAAATAAAATTACATAATATGTATTTCCGTTACTATCCTTGAATAAATGCATGCTTTGCAATTTAGATGTAGGCTTATATAAATAACGTTTATATTCGTTATTCATGTTAGTCAGTCATTGTAGGACGTTAGCAAGTCTTGGATCATTTTGAATATTTAAAACTGCTTTATTTATTGTTTCTTTGTCAATTTTTTTTACGTAGCTTATAAATCCGATATAATATACATAGATTATTTGTTTAATATTAACATATTACATAAATAACTGAAGTCATTGTTAAGTAAGCGCGGTCGCTATGGGCATTTGGAAACCTGTATAATTTTTATAACTAGTCTAGCAAGGTTGCTATGAAAATACCTGCGACCAGGCTAGCTAAAGTAGACTGAGTTGGTTAAGTAAGGAAGTAAAATATAAAATATTTTTTAACTTCCTGATTTATTGCGCATTTAACAAAACTGCCAAACAGAATCTAGTGTTGTTTCGCTTTCCGCCTGAATTCAGTACACTATGTGTAAAATGACGTAACTCAACGCCGCGGTTTATCTTGCCACAAGATAACCAATTGAAAATAGAACAATTATTAATGCATTATTCAAATATATGTATCTCTTTATCCCAAAAGAATAAATAAATTGGTGAATAAAGAACGGTTTATTTTTTTAGTTTTTACTTAAATTATGTTAAAATATGTAACTTATACATTTTCATAGAGAGTAGGTATAATGTTGTTTTGGATACTGGCCACGACGGTCACGGTCATAATTTTTTCTACGAAATACGATTTTTTATCTGTATCCATACATCTAATAAATAAAAATATAACTAAACTAAAAACTTTGTCTATATATGGAAGACACATATATGACAAAATATATTACTGAGGGCATTTGTCAAAATATAAATTAGTATATAACAGGACTCAATATAATTAATTATTTTTAAAATAATTGTCTGTGCGTTTGTGCTAATCTCAGAAAAGAAACATTTAAATGCAATTTTGGTAAATTTCTTTTATTTCGATTAATTCATAAAGTTATATTAATTTACTTTCCGACGCAGATGAAGTCGAAGACATAGCTAGTTCGGAATACTTGTTAAGAGTATATTTAAGGGACATTATAAAACCTGCATAGTAAACTGTTTAGGCGATGAAGAACCTCCATTAATGTATAAAATTTTACTTCCCTATCCTATTTATCCTATTTATATATGCAAAATCAGTGATATTTAAGTAGGTATATCACTATTTTTTTCTTCACCTTTGCCTTTTAAATTTAGTTATTAATTTTATCTTTCTCGTAACAGTTATAAACAGAGGATGAATTTACATTAAGACTGGTTGTCCAACCTATCTATACCTCGAAATTGATTCTATATAGATAAACAGTACTTATGTATACATTATTTTTATTTTTTATATTTAACTCAGTATATTTGTAATATATGTATTTGTTTAATTATTTCCTAAAGTTTAACGTGAGTTAACTAAAGCATAACCTAACCTAGGTCGGTCCATAAAGTCAATTTGTTATTTTAATAATTGATATAATTACATTTTTTTTGGATGGAATATGGAT
>JAEBDU010007190.1:0-14987 GCA_016802625.1 Heliconius numata | reverse complement strand
CTTCCTTGGGGGACTCCTGCGGTGATGGGGTATTCGTTGGATAGTGCGTTCTCTACTCTTACAGAGAATGCTCGGTGTTCCAGGTACGACGCTATCACTCTCACCACCTGGCGAGGAATCTGCGTCTGGAGAATCTTGACGCAGAACATTATCTTTATCAGTTTAATTATTTTCATAATATGTTAGAGTTGTTACAGCATATCAAACAGATATGCTGCAAATTCAAAAATTTAAAATACTTCATTCCCCACTCTATCTTTAAGGTAGACAGAGAGAAACAAAAAACATCATCGAGGTCTTCTCCCTCCCCCGCAAGGAGAAGGAGGAAACGGTTTTGGAGCATTGCCCCCTGCCCGTGGTTGCAACCGTCGCCCACAACTATGGGCGAGTCACTGGGAGGTCTCCTAAAGGCCTGTGTATCCTCTGTTTTGAGCCACTCGCTACTCGTGCGATCCGCCCAGCCAGGTGAGACCCTCAGTTGCCCTGAGGGAGGCCCAGCTTAGGCGCTCAGCGACCGAGTAGCAGCTCTAGCTTCACTGTGGGGACGGGTTGAGGATATCCCGAGGAAACTTTTTGCGGTCCGGCGGGCGAGCATGCCAAGGAGCGATGGTACGGAGGTGATGATGGCGGGATGTGTCCGCCTTGGAGTACACTCCACGAGCCAAGCGAGAGACAAAGTCGTCCAGGGTCTCTATGCCAAGATCCCGGCGAATTGTTTCGTTTCGGTCGTAGCGTGGGGCGTCGGTGAGTAAACGCAGGGCTTTAGTCTGTTGGGTGCGGAGTTTCTTTCTATTCGTTTCGCTTGTTAGAGCGAACCATGCAGGTGCTGCATACGTAAGGCGGGATCTGATGTAGGTTTTATAGATCCCAACCTTCGTGTGCAGTGGCAGTCTGGATTTGAGCGTGGGACGCAGAAGTGCTATGGCCGCTCTTGTAGTGTCCACGGTTCTCTTGACGTGGGGCTCCATCGTGAGAGTCCGGTCCACGGTAACCCCAAGGTAGCGAGCTGTGGGCGACCAAGCTATGGCCTCCCCTTGAAACTGTAGCGGTGACGGGAGCTTCCTGTGTGGGCCAACGGAGACTGCCTGTGTCTTCCGGACGTTAACGGACAGTCTCCACTTGGCAAACCATTGCGGGAGAACATCAAGGGCACGCTGCATCTTGACTGCAGCATGCCAGGGCTTCAGAGACGTAGTAATCAAAGCCACGTCGTCGGCGAAAAGGGCCAGATGTGCTTGGGGATGCACCGGGATATCGTCGGTGTAGATTGCATATAAGGATGGCGAAAGGCAGCTTCCTTGGGGGACTCCTGCGGTGATGGGGTATTCGTTGGATAGTGCATTCTCTACTCTCACAGAGAATGCTCGGTGTTCCAGGACCGACGCTATCACTCTCACCACCTGGCGAGGAATCTGCGTCTGGAGAATCTTGAAGAGGAGCCCGGAATGCCAGACGCGATCAAACGCCTTTTCTATGTCTAGAAAAGTCGCGACCGCACTCTCACGTTTGTTGCGGGCAGCTACCAGATGATGTAGCACGCGGGACACCTGGAGTGTGGTGGAGTGTTCGCTACGAAAACCGAATTGCTCAGGGCGCGGATGGAAATGCGCCCGTACATGCAGGAGTATCAGCTTCTCCAGAACTTTCGCCAGTGCCGGTAGAAGAGTAATGGGGCGGTAACTATCTGGGAGAAGTACATTCTTCCCCTGTTTAGGCAGCATGATGATCTGGCCTTTCTTCCAGATAGTCGGAAAGTGTCCAATTCTTAGCACGGCATTAAATAGACGCACTAGTGCTACTATTAGCTGGCGGGGGAGGCGACGTAAAGCGGCGTTAGAGATTCCGTCAGCTCCTGGGGCTTTCTTCGATGGGAGGACGGCTAAAATCTTCTTCACTTCTGTAGGACTGAAGAATAGACCTCCGTTTTGTACAGTCTTCGAGAGTTCGGCTTTGACCTCCGCCTCTACACAGGCAGAATGCGTGGGGTTGCTGCTGGGATGCGGAGAAAAACAGCGTACGAGATGTTCCGCAAAGATTTCAGCACGGTCCTCGGCGCGATATCTCACCGTGTTGTCACTGTGAAGAAGGGGTCGGACAGGTTGTTTGGACCCTGTGAGTTGCCGGCAGAGTCGATGGAGCGAGTTGAGATCATCGCTGGCGTGCTCCAGTCGGCTGCTCCATGAGTCTGCCGCTTCAGTCTCCAGTTCAAGTCTCACTTTTTCCGTAGCCTTATTGAGTTTTGACTTGATGCGTGGGTCGCGAGTGGTCTGCCAGGAAAGTCGAAGGCGCCGCTTCTTTTTTATTAGTAAAGCGAGGCGGTGGCTGGTTGGTGGGAGGCGGTACGTCATCGGGGTAACAGTCGTCGCTACGTCCATTGCATCCCGTATGGTTGAGGTTAGAGTCTCGGCCATGTGGTCCAGCTGCTCGGGTCGCTCCAAGGGCTCAGTCCTAGGGGGCAGGGTATGGATGAGGTGGTGGCCAAACTGTTCCCAGTTGATGCGTCTTCGAGGTGGAGGCGGTGGGAGTTTGGTTGGGCGGCTTCCCAGCACTACCAATACTGGGTGGTGGTCAGATCCAAGGGCGTCAGGGAGGACTTCTTGAGAGAGTTGAAGTGTCTGGTTGGCTACTATCAAATCAATGACGTCTGGCAGATGGGTGGATGTCCATGGGTAGTGGGTGGGGACATCTGGACCAAGTATAGTAAGGCCCAGACGTTCCGCGCCAGCAAGGAGTTTCCTGCCTACTTGCGAGGTGGAGTTTGAGTTCCACGCCGGGTTCTTGGCATTCCAATCCCCTGCAGCCAATGTAGGGATTGGTGAACTCATCAATTGTTCTACCTCTTGGAGATTGAGCAGAAGGTTGGGCGGTCTATAGATGGCGAAGAGATGTAGTAGATTGCCCTTGACGCAGACTTCAATCCCCAATGCCTGGAATGACTTGAGAGTGGGAGGAGGCAGCTGTTGATGTAGGATGTTCCTTCGTACCAAGACCATAAGACCCCTGCGCCGATGGATGGATTCGGTATCGTCTAGTCGGTACACGATAAAGCCCGGGAACTTGACGATATCTGGCGGGCGGTAGTGAGTTTCATTGACCAGCGCTATGTCCACCTTCTGGTCTCTTAGTAGCCACTTTAGTAGTGCGGTCTTTGGTGACAGGCCGCAGGCGTTCCAGTAAACAAACCGTAGTTCAGACATTTTGAAATAGGGCGGTCATTCCTCGAAGGACGACCTCTTTGGGGTCACTACCCTCTTGTAGAGCAATGAGGACATCTTTAAGGGTCGTGATGGCAATCTCCAAGGTGGCCGTGGCAGATTTTGTAGCGACTGCGGGTGTTGCTACTAATATTGCTGCTGGCTTCGATCCTTCAGCTGCTGAGGATGGCTTCTTCTTGCGCGTGCCCCTCTTCTTGGATTGTTTAGTAGTGGGGCGGGCTCCTCTTGATGTGGGATCGTTGGCCGGGGCCATTAGGGACTGTGAACCAGCGGCAGTTTCCACCTGGTGCGGGTGGATCGTGGCTTGATTGGCAACAGGCGGACGGCGCTGAGTCGAGGATGATGTAACAGCCACAGTCCCGGCCCGCTTGTTGCGTGTCTCTTTTTTGAAGTGAGGGCACGCAGCATAGTTGGCAGGGTGCGGGCCTCCGCAGTTTGCGCAGGTGGCGGGCTCATCTCTTGGGCGAGGGCAGTCGCGGGCGTGGTGTTCTTCACCACACTTAACACACGCAAGTCTTCGGTGGCAGCAGTGACTAGAATGGCGGAAGCCCTGGCAGCGGTGGCACTGCGCGGGACCCCTCTTGCCTCTCCAAGCCTCAATCACGACTCCTGGCATATTGAGTAGCTCGTTAACATGGTATAGGCCTGGGAGGAGATCTGGCTTGGGCTTCATGTAGGCTAGAAAAATACATCCTGGCCTACCTTGGCGGGCCTTGATAGCTTTGACGTAATCTGTCTGATACCCTGCTTCGCAGAGGGCTTCTTCGATTTCCACTATTGGAGTGGAAGCTGGCAGTCCCCGGATGGCTACCTTGACGGTCTTCTCGGTGGGCAGTGAGTATGAGAACCAGTGAATTCTCTCATTCTTTTCGAGGTCACTGAGGTAACGCTGGAGGATTCTGTACTCGTCCTCCGATGAGGGAGTGAAGCGAACACCCTTGCCAAAGGGGCGCGCGTTCGGAGCACGTCCTAGTTTCTTCTTTAGCGCCCGAAAGTGTTGAGCCCAATTCGGGAGCTCTTCTACCACTAGGGGCGGGTAGCGTGGCGTTTTTGGCGGCTTCGTAGTAGTTGCTGGTGTTGCGCTGGGTACCGTTGGGATATTGGTATTAGAATTCCGAGTGGCATCAGCAAAGGTTGAGGCTGCTGACATGGTCACGGGTGTGGCATCTGCAGGATGAGGGTCCAAAAGAGGCATATCCCTGTCTTTCCCCTCATCTCTTTTTCTTCTTCTTCCTTCTGGTCGGTCGCTCTGGATGGTCACCGGGCAGTGGCGCTTTCCGGTGTCAGCGTCTCCATAGTCCTCGGTGCGCTGACGGCGCACCGGCGTCTGGTACATGGGCTGCGACTGCACCTGGTCTAACGCTTGAGCACGGTCGTTTAGGTACACGGCCATGTGTTCCATCAGCTCCCGACTCAGCGCACCATTGCGCTTGAGTTCTGCCAAAACTACCATGTCCCTATTCAGTGATGACTCCGGGGACATGGCGTCGTCCAGCACCCTGGGGGGCGCGGAGGGGGAGCGCTTCTTCGGCTCCTGGTGTCGGTGGGCGCTGCGTGCGGCCCTGGGTGCCTGGCCTGGTGCAGGCGAGGCGGCTGGTGCGGGCGTCGATCCCGCGAGGCACGGCGCGCCAGGTTGCGCCGTGGAGAGAGGGGGCTCCCTCGACGTGGTCCCCTGGTCCATTGCCTGCACGGGTACGCCGTACAGCGCAGTGGAGCGAGGGGGCCGGGTGCCGCTGGTTGCGGCGGTGGCTGCGGCCGTAGCAGGGGACGCTTGTGTCCCCGCACGCGGCGGCTGGTGGCTGCTCATTCCTATGAGCACGGGCGGCAGCAGCGGTTGACTGTCCTCACAACCCTTCTGCCCATCTCGGTCCGGGCAGGGAGTCCAAGGGGAAGGGGTTCCCCTCCGCACAGGCCAGTGCGGGCGAAGTTCCTCCTTATTTGGTCACAAATAAGGTGAGAGCTTCTTGGTGTGGTCCTCGGGTTCGGGTGAGCTTGCTTCGGTCCGATCTTCTTCTGGTAGTGATGAGTACTTGATCCTAAGCAGGTGACAGTAAGGCTGATGAGGAAAACGAATTCCAAAATCGTGTGTATTTACGTTTGCAACAGAACGAAACGATAGCTTGTTTAAAAACGTCTTAGCGACATCTATGTTTGGACATGATAACTATTACAAGTTTTATAAGAAAAAAAATTATAAGTGTAAATTGGTGTAAATTTTATTGGAAAATAATGTGAAAAAATAAAATATCATAAAAATGTTAAAATTATTGGCGAATGTTATTTTAACTTTAGTTTTCTAAATTAAAACACAACTTCAGATTCAATATTTCTTTAGAAATATTAAAAATTATTTACATACTTAGGTATATATTATTTGTATTTGCCAATTGATTATTTAGTAAGTATTTGGCTTACCAAAAATCTTTATTTTTCATGACTTTACAAAATTTTTATCCGTATCGGATTAAAATTTCACTTAATTACAAAATATTTATGGCTAATGTTTCTCCTATCTCTTTATATAGAATGTGACATTAAATTCTGCCTGTTATCAATAAACTACTGAGGGAAGGTAAGAAACTAATTAAAAATATTACTAATTTTAAGTATTCAATATCATAGTGTGTGAGTGAACACATCAACACATAGCGTCGTGACTTAGGAACTTTAAAGTTAGGCGTCCTGTAAAAGCTGCGCGCTATATTTCAATTATTTTAAAATTTTCAGGGGAAAGGGGGCAAAAAAAGGGGCTGAAACCTATTCAACATTTATTAAAATTACTTAATACTTATTTACTGTATTGACGATGAGACTGTGAATTAAGAAAGAGATGTGAAACTCGACTATCTTCTCAGTTTTTCCTCAAATAAACTTGTCGTACAATTTATAGTCATTGCATCTACAAACAGATATGGAAAAAAACTGTACCGCTAATGCATTAAGTATTTTAAAATAAAATAAATAACTCTATATGACCCTATAAAACTTTAAAACATCAATGTATAAGAATCATAGGTCCAAAAATGTCTTACGTTTATATTATTTAAGAAGAAAGTGGCGAGTGGCGTGTCTTAAAACTGGGTTAAAGGATGATGCTGATCTAAATATAGTCATTTTGTATGAAAAACTTCTAATTTATATTAGCTTCACGTTCTATCCCGCACGTAACACATAGCGCAGTTGGAACCTAGTGCTAAAATACTACGCTTTTACGCTGCCACCGGATTCTGGAAGTGAGTGGCGGAACTCAACGCCGCAGTTTGCGTCGTTACCAGAGCAAGAAAATGAATATCAAATATTTCATTTCCTCAAATGAGAATCGAACTTACAACCTATCGCTTTAACAGCCACACTAATAATCTTCTCAAAAATGTTTCTCACAAAGTAACATTGAAAATCATGAACTGTTTTCATAACCCACATATTATTTTGATACATATCAAAGAAACCCAATGAAGCTTTATACATTAAATTTAAGATGGATATTGAAAGATGAAAGAACTTCTTTTATTATATATTTCTCTATAAGCTATTAATATTATCTAATAACAATGTATGTATGTCTGTTTGTGTATAAACTATAAACTATTCGATTCGATTCGTCTTTGTACACATATTAATCGATTTCTTTTGATATTTTTTTATAATGGTTATACAAATGTTAGTGTTTTTCTGTTTAATATTGATAAAATGTATAAAATCTATTTTGCATATTATTTGCTATCAAGGTTATTGATTGATGGACACTTAACTGCTAGTTACAATCATAGATATTAAAATAAATGGAGTGGGCGAAGTTTTTTTTATGTTGAATTTTACCATAATGTTAAAGAGAGATTGTACACTACCTTGTGAACCAAAAATATCCTTATTGTTAGTATTTTTTAATTTTTCTTTATATATACCAGAGAAAGCACAAGGAAATAGTGTTAAGACACTCCGTTCGCCACTTTCCGGCTATTTGCGAAACATTACGTAATGAGTAACGGAACTCACCGCCCTTATTTGTCTAGTCCAGAACCGACGGCCTCAAATTTATTGCCTAACACAGTGTAAGACATTACTTTTTTTTTCTGGTGTGTTATAGCGCACATCTGTGCGATTGAAAACTTGACGCTTGTGGGTTCTATCCCCACTCAGGAGAATAAAATATCTAATATTTTTATTTTCTCGCTCTGGTAACGAGACAAAGGACGGCGTTAAATTCCGCCACTCAATACTCAATGCTACGAGATTCCTGTGGAAAGCGGGGAACAGAGTGTCTTAACACTAGCTTCCCTCTGCCTGCTGTGCTATAGCGAAGAACATTTTTTTCAATTGAAATTAGATATAAATATTTTAAAAATCTGATTTTGGCAATTCAAAGTAAGCAATCCACATAAAAATGAATTGCAATACAAAACAAACATAAGAACGACACCCTCGCTTGCACCCGTCTTGGTACAAAGCTACACTTTTCAAATATTAAAATTTAATCGGTCGGTTGTCGCGAGCCAAATTAGGTTCTCTTGAGAGATTGCCACAGAGTATACGAACTACAGATGTTTCAATATATTGTAAGAAATTTTTAATGATTTTATTTCTTCATAATTCTCTTTAGAATACCTCCTTTACTAAGAAAGTTTTTAAAATAACTGCAGCCACGAAAGCTAAATTCTGAATTTGTGTAAGAAATATGACTTATGACTAAATTAACATATTAAACGATAGTCATATTTTTAGGGTTCCGTACCTTTTAAGGACAAAAGGAACCCTAATAAGATCACTTTGTTGACCGTCTGTCTGTCTGTCAAGAGCCTTTATCTCACTGGTATTTTGAATGGAAAATTAAGTAATAAGACCTACAATTATAAAAATAGGCAGGTAGCAATGAGAGTAATGGAAGTGACTTAATGGGAACGGCGTGTCTTAACACTATAACCAATTAAACATTATTCCATAATTACTTTAAAAACAAAAAAATACCAACATTTAATCTAAAACAGCACATCTACAAAATATTCTCGTGCAGTGATATCCAAGAGACGTAGAAAACTGATATTAATTCTTGCCTCCTTAATGATTTACAAGGCGGCGTCGTTTGTTTACCGTTAGATACTTATAAAGGAAGCGTCATTCCTCTGTCTCTGGAGATATGGAGATATTGAGTGACTTGGAGACAGGGAAGGTTTATTGTCGCATTATTTTGCAATTTTCTCCTTAACGAATTTAGAATTTATGTTATTTATTGTCAAGACTATTTTATTATTTTAAAAGATAATTCTATTATTAGGAAAAAAAATCTACTTAATTTAAATATAAATTGTTGGATAATCCTAAATAATGCAACGTGATAAGTTGTGGGTTCGATTCCCACTCAAAGAAATGAAATATGAAACATAAATATTCAATATTTCCATTTCTTCGCTCTGGTGTCAATGTGTGAGGTTGAATTCCGCCATTGAACACGTAAGGTCTCCAGAATTTGGTAGGATTTGACGAGTGCAGTGTCTTAACACTAAGCTGCCTCTGCCTACCCTGCTACATACGCGTACGACGCAATGAAGACAAAAAATGACTACCAAGATCTTGTAACATCGATTGGCATTTCTAAGAAAAATCACTCCACCACCTTAGAAGATACCGCCTTAGGTAGATGTATAGAAATGTATCTGTTACTTAAGGAAAAATTAATATTTCAATATTTGAACGTTTGGACTAATGCGAGGTGGCGTGCAGACCATGCCCTAAGTCCAGACACAATAAAACGTGTCCTACGGCGTAAAACAGGTAGCCAGGGATTTCATTTGGAAATGACATTACAGCGGTATAAGTTATTTGATACTTTTGAATTTTTAACATAGTTATTTTAATAATTAGGAAATAATCCTTTAATAATAATTAGGAGCTTTCAATCTTTGGAGACGTCATTCTAGGGGTAAATCGCGGCGTCACGAGTTTCTTCGAGTAGGAGTCGAATCCACAGGCCGTTGCGTTTACAATAACACCCTATTGGCCTTGCGCCACGACTGACTTCAATATAAAGTAAATAAAAAACCGATTAAGAGGGAGTTGGACTCGCCTTCCGAAGCTTCCGTACAAAACTTAAGTTTGCTAGCATATGCACTCATTTGGTACGAAATAAACTGTAAATGTGAGTTTTTAATTACTTTTTTCTATAAAATACCTAAAAAATTTCACTACGTGTTAATCTGAACCTAATGAAAACGAAAAAGAACGTTTTCGTACATATTTTCAACAATTATTTCTTCTAAATAAAAAGAGACAATTGCATTACAAATTCAATAATAAAATTTACAACATGTTCAAGACTCTTCAAACCCCCAATTTCCCCCTAAATGTTGCAAACAACATATAGTGGTTGTTTATTGAATTGCCGCGATTATTTTAATAGGTCATCCGGTCCACAGGCTGATGTTTGGCGTCACGGCTTAATACTGCAACACACCATTCCACATTACTCTTACTACTTCGTAAACAAGGACTATATTTGCATACTTTGACATATAATTTAAACACATACAACACTCGGTAAGTTAGAAAATTAGAATAATGATAAGATTTGAAGATCCTTTAAGGGAAATTTTAGGGTTAAGTCACCATTTTATCATTATTTGAAGTTTAGGGGATTATTATACCTTATATAGAGTTGTAAATTGTGAACATGCTGTATAATTTGTCGTAAGGTTGGAATTTGGTATTCTTCGACTACTAGCAACTTTGTAATACAGAGTACAGGCTGTTTACATACCATTTACAACCCACTTTGCGCGGAAATCTGAGTGGCGGAACTCAACGCTACGCTGTGTCTCATTAAAAGTATGAAATATTTCATTAATTCGAGTGGGAATCGAATCCACAACCCGTCGCTTTATCAGTGGCACTCTCGTGTTGCCTGGTCTCGTCTTATACATGTAAGAGCATAACACTTGTGTTATTTTTGTGTAGGTTTCATGATCTATTAATTTTAATTAAATCTAAGATATAATAAATGTAAGATATAATAAATAAATAATAATATTAAAAAATATATTGGGTACTAAGTAAATATATAATTACAAAAATAAGCAAGAAAAAAAGCTACAGTTTAAGTGTCAAACGAGAAGTCATGAAACCATTGTGATCTCTGCGAGTAATTCCAATTCCAGTACAGAACCCCCGGTTAGGGACTGAATCTCCCTTGTCAGTGATACACACGGCTGTGTGGATTATTTCTTTTAGGACACTTAAAATTGAAATTTTATAGTTTTGATAACGTTTTACGAAATATTATTTAATTAACCGACTTGACTGAATATTATAATTTTATTAATAAATTTATATATATATTTTTAATTTTTTTATAATAATTAATATTTCTTACATTTCTATTTCCTATATCACCCCGCTAAGGATACAGCGTGAAGCTTAGTTAAGTCCACCACTCAACACTCAATGGCTCGTGAATATCTTAACACTAACTTCTCTCTCCACTACGTGCTGAAACAAGCAAGCGACTAAAAAACACCTAAACTAAAATCGAACCTGTAACCTTCATAACATCCTTCACAACCATATACCCCTCGTCCCAGGGTCACGTAGGTCACGTATACGTTACACATCATTTAGATTGTCGCATTTCATCGGGGGACAAAATATTGACCCTCAGAATACAAGTGGTAGTGGTAGTTTAGCTTTCTTCCCATAAATGTTATGGTAATATCACCGATGGGGTTAACAGATGGGTTGTTGTACCTATTGATTATACTTCCTATTGGTCATTTTTGTGTGAGTAATTAGATAATTTTGCTACAAATGTATTTTAGTAATTCTTTCTTTTTTGTTCAGCTTCACGCTGTATCACGCATATATCAGAGTAGGCAGTGGTAAGACACTCCGCTCCTCCCTTTCCACCGAATTTTGGAGGCTGAGTTGAGGGTTTACCTCCACACCAGAGCGAAGAAATGAAAGTGTTGAATATTTCATTTCCTCGAGTGGCTTGAACCCACACATTGTCGCGCTTACAGTTACACGCTTGTGCCCCTGCGCCTTGATTGGCCTCAGTAATCTATATATATAAAAGGACTTGTCCTCACTGACTGAGGTAAGACGCACGCACAGCCGTAACCGCTGTGCGTAGAAACGTGAAATTTGGACAGATATTTACTTTCGTAATCTGGACATCCACTAAGAAGGGATTTTGAAAAATTTTAATCCTAAAGGGGTGAAATAGGGGTTAAAAGTTTGTATGGAAAAAAATTTAAATCGACACCAATTTTTATAAAATTTGAAATTCAGGCTCTTAAAAGTATTTAATTGAACACGTGTTTCATCGTTTTCTAGAATTCTCCCCCTAAGGGTGCAAATAAGGGGTTGAAAGTTTGTATAGGTTTTTTTTAAATCGTCACCAATTTTTATAAAATTTAAAATTCAGACTCTTAAACGTATATAATTAAACACATGTTTCATGGTTTTCTAGAATTCACCCCCTAAGGGTGCAAATAAGGGGTTGAAAGTTTGTATGGGAAAATTCTTAAATCGCCACCGATTTTTATAAAATTTGATATTTAGACTCTTAAAAATATTTAATTGAACATATGTTTCATGGTTTTCTAGAATTCACCCCCTAAGGGTGCAAATAAGGGGTTGAAAGTTCGTATGGAAAAAAATCTTTAAATCGCCACCGATTTTTATAAAATTTGAAATTTAGACTCTTAAAAATATTTCATTGAACACATGTTTCATGGGTTATTAGATTTCACCCTTAAATACGCAAGCGAAGCTGCGCGCGTTCGCTAGTTCTTTATATTAATAAAGTTTTTATATATTTCTCTTTCTTTTGTTCATAAATGTATATTTACTTAATGTAAACATATTTTTTTCAAAATAGTTTTTTTTAATTAGCCTTACGTTTTCTCACGTCTATAGCAAGATATGGAGAAAGCACCTTATATCAAGGCTCTCAGCTCTCCGCCTGAATTCTTGACAGTGCGTGTTGAGTAACGGAAGTCAACGTTTGCCTTACATATATTAAAAAGATATAAATATATATAAATAATACAAAAAAAAACAAAAGATATTTCCAATCAATAACAAAAATAACACAAACGTCCCAATAGTATAGAAATTATTAATATAAGAGGATATCATCAAAAATGGCAACTTTTCAGTCGACAGTGTTCGCGCATTAGCACAACAAAGCTTGCCGATCCGTCATCGCATGACTACTGATTTATTTTAATGGATATATACTTTTGATAGGGAGTATTCTCGTTTTCTATAGTATATTTGGTACTATTTACTTGAATATTATTAACCGACTGTAAAAGAAGGAGGTTCTTGATTATATTGTATTTTCTTAATGTTTGTTACCTCAGAACTTTCGACTGTGCGAAAACGTTCGTTGGAAGCTGGATCCATGAGGTCCTATTCTTATTTGGTCCAGTTTTGGAACTGTCATATATGGGAAAATCATATAAGTCTTAAATTTGCTTAGTTTAGAGTTTGAAGTCGATAACGTATGTTATTTTGTATATTAGTCGTTACTTAGATTCCCACTCGAAATAATTTTAGTCCTATAATTACTTAGTAAAGCTAGTCATGCCTCAGACGCACCAGCTTAGTATCTAGTGTAAATACAATAGGTAGGTAGGTTCAATTCCCACTCAAGGAAATATAAAATTTAATATTTGCGTTTGTTTAAATTTTTCTCACAATTTTAAAAATAAAGACCTTGTATATAATAACACAAACATTAACTTGAGCCCTCACAGTGGGCTCTATCAATCACTTACCAAACCTATCAGGGCATATCCATTATGCAGGAGATAAGTTTGTACAATAAGTTGCGGAAACTTACCATTTCCATCCACCTATATACATATTGCTTATGATACTGGAGACTTGTTACAGCTTCATCCAAACAAACACAACTAGAATCTTTCGCTTACTCTAATAAAATATAAAAAAAAGCTTTACATATCTACTGCATACATATAGTAAATACGATTAGTCTATCTAGTTTTAATACAATTTTTTATAATGCACTCTTCAGCCAATTTTGATTCATCAAAACCCTACCCTTGCTCCATGATGTGCCAGAGCTCCAAGACCTCCGACTTCCGTATCCAGTCGAATCCAACAGGTCCATCGAGCTGGAGTCAGTTCTTCAACAGACGTGGCAAAACCCAAAAAAACCGAACCTTATTTCAACGGAAAATAGAAGTGATAAAAATTTAAATATAATTTAGAACACTAATTTAGAACATTAACTATACAAAATTTAGAATCTCTATAAAAGTTCTCTATTACTTATTATTTGACTATTTCTTAATCGAATTCACACCCACCATTGTTTCCTTCTATCCACATCTCCGTTGGTATCGGCGTATTTCATATGTGGATGATGAATGACCTGCCAGAGGGCGGCGGACGGAAAATGTGCAATCAACTTTCACGCCCTCGACTCGTTTAGTTGACATGTAGAGATAATTTGGAAATGAAATCTTGAGTTCCTTCTCAAGAAACAGTTCGTTAATCTAAGAAAAGTACGAATAATTAATAATTAAACGATATTTTTTTACACTGAGACCGAATCAATTCAAATCTCTCTTATGGTGTTCTGGGCGTGCCAGTTGAGCACTAATAACTTCGCCCATGCCTCTTACTCTCTCCTTACTGAGAGTACACGGAGAGTAATGTAAAAAGATAAAAATAAAATAATGCCTTTCTGCCTTCACCTATAAAATAAAAAAAACCAACATTTGCAAAATAATTGTTCATTCTTGGTTAAAACTACTTTAGGTATGGTTTATCCAACTAATAAATTACAAAAACAAAAAGCACCTCTCTCCATCTATACACATACCACTAACTCTAAACAAGGGTTAGAATTGCAAACGATAACCAAATTGAAATCCTATAACCTATAACACGCCACGAAAATTCACAATAAAACCTCATTTTCTAATCCCCAAAATGGCATGTCTCAGTACAAGAGAGTACAAATACAAGAGAGGCGGAAAGAATTGACACACGACGCTAACAAAAAGTTAACCGCAACGCATAAACAGATTCCAAAAGTCAATTTCCAAATTGGCAACCATAAAGTCAACCCTCCTAATACAATCTCACCCCGTGCTTGTCAACATTTCCTTACTTACCTTACTTACTTTACTTACCAATGTAAACTGAACTCTTGTTTTGTTTGTGATAATGGCTGAAACAACGTTATTTGCATAGGAAGAAATGGCAAGGAAGGTCATGTTATAGTTGACAATATTTAAGAAAATTCTTGTATCTTCACACCATTTTCTAATATTTTGTTTATTTTATTAAAGGACAAAGATCTAAAAATACCAGGCCTGTGACTGTAAACGTGACTGGTTGTGGATTGGATCCTCGCTCGAGGAAATTAAATATTAATTTGCATATATATTTTTATTTCTTCGTAGTGGTGTCGAGGCAGAGCGCGGCGTTGAGTTCCGCCCCACAACACGCAATGCCTCTAGAATTCGGCGGAAGTGGAGAGGAGATTTTTCTAACATTATGTTCCCTGCCTGCGAATCGTGAAGCTTTTCTTTTATTTTCTATAAAAATATTTTTTTATTGACAATATCGTGACAAATTGTTTCATAAAAAAAGTAGTAAACACGAAGAAAATAATCCACTTAGTCGTGCGGCGTTCAAATCCATCCGTTATCCGTTAAGGGTACGAGATCAAAAAGCATTCGTATTTCGAACACGGCGTCCTTTTATTTCGCCCGGTCAAAGCTTGGGGTTCGAAATTTAAAA
>JAEBDU010007187.1:0-18374 GCA_016802625.1 Heliconius numata | reverse complement strand
TTCCTGGAGTGAGACCTCCTGGACGCCCAAGGAAGCGCTGGTTGGATGTCGTGATGCCGGATATGAGAGCCAATGGTCTAACCACCGAGGACGCAAAAGACCGCGCAAAGTGGAGTAGGTTGAGTAGGAAGGCAGACCCTGGCAATAGCCAGGATTAATGCCAGGAGGAAGGTTTCTCACACTAGATGTCATATTATTTTTCTAATTATTCTCGGCAAGCCCTTTCATTTGATACCCGTATTGCAGATGTGCATAAATAATAACTATTCCGCCATCTTAGATGTCCGCCATATTGGATTTAGAAAAACGTCACATTTTTCGAGTTACTCTCAACGAGCCCTTTCAATAGATATCCATATTGTAGAAGTAGATTAAAATTACCTATTCGGCTATCTTGGATGGTCCGCCATATTGGATTTAGAATGATGTTAGATTATTTTTCGAGTTGCTTTCAATGAGCCCTTTCATTTGATATCCATATTGCAGAATTGCAAAAATAATAACTATTCGTTCATCTTGGATGGTCCCCCACATTGTATTTAGAAAGACGTCACAATAATTCCCAAGTTGCTCTTAAGAAGCCCTTTCATTTGATACCCATATTATAGAAGTGCATTAAATATAACTATTCCGCCATCTTGGATAGTCCGCCTTATTAGATTTAGAATGACGTCACATCATTTTTCAAATTGCTCTTAAGAAGCCCTTTCATTTGATACCCGTAATGTACAAGTGCATCAAAAATAACTATTCTGTTACTTTGGATGGTTCGCCATATTGGATTTAGAATGACGTTACACTATTTTTCCAGTTACTCTCAACAAGCCCTTTCATTTGATACCCATATTATAGAAGTTCATGAAATATAACTATTCCGCCATCCTGGATGGTCCGCCATATTGTATTTAGAATGAAGTCACAAACCTTATCGTGCATTGTCATCCAAACCAAACGTGTATACAAAATTTCAGCTCAATCGTACGAACATACCTTTCATTATATGAAAGCACAAAAAACTTGAATCATCTCAATTCTATTGGATTTCAAGTGATGTCATATTATTTTTTTAATTGTTCTCGGCAAGATCTTTCATTTGATACCCATATTGCAGAAGTGCATAAATAATAACTATTCCGCCATCTTAGATGTTCCGCCATATTGGATTTAGTATAACGTCATATTAGTTTTAGAGTTACGGTCAACGACCCATTTCATTTAATATCTATATTGTAGAAGTAGACCAAATAGATACTCGGCTATCTTCGATTTCCTCCTTATGGGATTTAGAGGGACATCACATTATTTTTCGAGTTGCTCTCAACGAGTCCTTTGATTTGATACCCATATTGTAGAAGTACATTAAAAATAACAATTCCGCCATCTTGCATGGTCCGCCATATTACATTTAGAGTGACGTCACATATTTTATCGTGCATTGTCATCCAAAGTAAACGTGTATACAAAATTTCAGCTCAATCGGTTGACGATATCTACTTCAAAATTGAGCTCTAAGATTTCACCCGAACCCACATACATACATTGCAAGTTAAATAAAAGCTTTTAATTATATTGATTACTTAATAACAATCTGACTCTATTAGTATCAAAAATGAGAGAGAAAAGTTCTAAATTCAAACAACTTTTTCCAGTTTTTATTAAAACGCCAATAATTTCATTCATATTCCTTACTCATACAACGTTGAAAGAGGTCTACCTTAAATATGTGTATAAATATATTACTATAATTAAAGGTTCTTTCAGATGCCTACGTACCTTTGATGTCGACCTAAAAAGGTTACTTATGAGAAATTTTATAAAGTTAATATACATATGTTATACAAGTCATAACATTACAACGTAACATTTGCTTAGGCTTTTTTATAAAATATTTGGTTACATATTTTGTAATTAGGTTGCTTTTATTAAAATAATTTACTTTGTGATTTATTTTAATCTACTTTGTTTTAGTTTCACCTTGTATCCCGCACGAACGAGGGTAGGCTGAGGGAACCTAATATTAAGACACTCCATTCCTAATTTCTGCCGAATACTGGAGGAATTGTATGCCACGCTTTGCCTTGACACCAGAGCGAAGAAATAAAAATATTAAATAATTCACAATCTCGAATTGGAATCGAACCCACAACGTATTGTTTACAGCTACACTTTGTGCCCCTTTGTGTTTTATCTAAATTTCTTATTTTATTGTCTATTGAAACTTTTCTATAATGTTAATAACTTTTTTATACATTAACAACAGTTTAAAATAATCTTTTATTAAGTAGAACTCTGTAATATAAATGCATTATGGAATCTATTGTTTTATATATTGCTATACAACTTGCTAGCTTCGTTTAAGCTTGCGTGTAGTGTAATTTCCGTTATTTTCCCCGCGAGCTTTTGTTAGTACCGACTATATCCTATATTTTTCATAGTCGTTCTCAGTTCAGTTTATTATGAAATTTTTCGATAAGGCAGTTTCTTCCTTGCCGACAAGGTATATGGCGTCAACACATGCCCCTGTAGTATATTCTATTGTATTTGGCATCTCGCTCCTTGTACACATATACGTACTTGTGCTCTTATAATAGTTATAAGTAAATTAATTTCATCAACCCTATACTATACTATACTATCTATAACTTAACAATGTTACTAATGTATGAGTAATTTTTATGACTTACATAATAGTGAAATTATCAATATTATGTTAAAAACTATATGGATGTCTTCCAACTTTCGATACAAAACAAGCAAGGAAACTTTCTATAAAATTTAGCTTATATTTTATGGAAAATTTTCTTTTGAGATAGCTAGTAGTAAAATTATAAGTATAAATGTTAAGCAGAACTAGGAAATATTCAGGTGAAATAAAACCTTAGATATTTATACGCATTTATTGAGATTGGATTTGAACCGGCAACCAAAACGTAAAGACAAGTTTGTCTTACTTTATGTCAGTCAATACAATTATTTTGTTTTGGGAAAATATTTTTTAATTAAAAATATTTTCTTCATATACCTAGATATGCAAATACAAGTTCCATGCAAATTGTAAAATGTCATCACGTCGTCATGTTTAAATATCAGTATAATATTTAATATTGTGTAAGTGCGTCCCGCTTTCATTTGTGTAGATTAAAGAAGGTTTGCCATTGTTTGTTGGTATGTAATTTTCTTTTAAACTGCTTTATATTTTAGATAGTATTAGATTTAATACATAAAAAACATGATTTGAAGCTATGAAAAGCTTCAATTTAGTTTTTATAAATTACATTAGTGTAGATTAGACAGTATGAGTTAAGAAAGAAAAAAGATTGAATGTATTTGTTACTTTTTTTGTTCTACTCATAGTTAGAAAATAACTATATTCATATCGCTGCTTTAGTAGAACAATGTACAGGCGGCGTTAAGTTCCGCTTCAACTTTTTCTCGGATGAAACCTATAGTGATAACAGTGTATTGATATTAGGTTGATTAATAATATATAAAGTTAATCGATATCGTCATGTTATTTATTTTATAGTTATAGTATATTGGCATACATATTCTGAGATTTGAAGCTGTTCGTGATCAATATTTGTATTTGCCTTGCTCTTACCACATGTTATGTTATTCTAACGGAACGTAAACTGTAATTTAATCAATTTAGCTATATGTGATAAATAATAGATTTACCAGAAACATTATCTGCATTTAGCCATCGGTTAATACTATTTTACGATACAAGCAAATTTAACTGCAGTATAATCTCAGCTCCAGCATTGTAAAATGTTGAACCTTCGTGTAAAACCCATTTAAATTATTAGGGCTATAATATTATAGTTTATATGGCTTTTGTTTTTATTGTAGACACAAAAGTCTACTATTATATTTAAAACGTAATCGTTTTATAGGTCGTTCATATTTTATGTAATCAAATGTAGCGACAAATTCGTTGCTTGTTAAGACATTTTTGTGATGTGTGTAGTATTTCTATATATATAATTTATTGTTGGATTATAATAATCTTTTTAGCTTTTAACAGGCTTGCTATATTAGCTAATTAAATGTCAAAAATTATCAGTAACATTTTCAATACAGCACTTTATAAAGAAGACAATATATATTGTATTTCACATTTAAGTCATAGATGCTGAAATATTTGAAGACTAGCCGGTGAATAGTAAAATAACATACTTTAACGTAATAGTTTCTTAAAATAAAAGTTATAAAAATAGAGCACATCTATTTAAAACTAGTTGGGTAACTCCATACAATTGTCCAAGATAAATAAAAGTTATCATATATTCGCCAATATTACGAGGAAAAGTACTAAAATAGCTCATTTGTGTTTACAAAAGATCGAATCTCAAGCCAGTGGTATAATTTGGTTTGTTTAACCCGTATCAGATATTTTCAACCCTCTATAATGTTTGTTGAGGGACAGATAACTTTTAGATTTGCATAATTTTCACCGATACCACGATTTCCATTTATAGATTATGCTTGAAAGTGTTGGAGTGTGAGCCTATGGCGTATGTATATTAGAACCCAAGAATAATGCTTATTTACTTTAAGACCCACAAATATTATTTTACACATCGTTGGTTACGTAGTGGAACATGGTCTAATCGTAAGTTTAATGGTTTTGGGTTCGATCTCCGTTCGAAAGGATTTATTGCTTTCATTTTCTTAAAAACAATATTTTCTATTTCTTCATTGCACAAATATTTGGTAAAATATATATAATCAAAATTATATTTTTTTATTAAAACATAATAAAGTGTGGTTTAAATATATGTGTGTTATATATCGTTTTCCTGCTTATTCGCTTCAAAAATCCGGACTACGGTCTTGCCAAATATTTTAAGTCTAGTTCAGTGGTTTGTGAAAAGGTGACAGACAGGCAAAGTTATTTTCACGTTTAGCTCGTTAGTTTATTCTAGGTACATAACTCAAGAAGCGATATGCCTTTTGCAACTGGCAACTCTCCAGTTTAATATTTACAACTGTTGCTATTAATATTAATTTATTTCATAAGTTTGTTATACAAATATTATGTAGCTTAATATAGTTTTGTTTGTGAGTTCACAAGTATCTGGACTTGACTTAATTAAAGTAATTTAATATATAACATAATTTAATTATCTAGCTTTTGAGTGTGATATATCTACAATGTATTATTTACATGTTATAACAGCTTCTCGTTTTTTCCCACATAGACAGGTCCTGAGGTCCAGAGGACCTGTCTTTAATTTTTTAAATTATTTTTTAAATTACGAAACATTATATAAATATAATATTTATTTTCTTGAGTAGAAAAGCTCTTACATACTAGCTTGAAAATGTAATAATAATTTTAGTTTGGAAGTATAAATCGAGCGAATAAAATTACAACTTAATCTAAGGGAAGACAATTTAGTCCAACGGACTTCTTGGATTGGATTCGAGATCACATTTACATATAAGAATAATAGAAGCTATGTTGTAACCTTCATAGTTTATTTACCACAAATTTTATAATAACTACTACAAAAATCATAAAACTAGATAACAATAATATTTTCGAACAATTGTTTGATGTATTATGTTATGTGTTATACTAAAATTAACAGGTAAAGAAAAATAAAAGATATCCTAATACTGAGATAATTAAGTTACCAAAATAATTTATTATTTACCTAAACCCCAGATATTTATTACACAGGCAACATTTTTCACACAAAACTTTTCTGACATAAAAGTAAAATGCGTATTATTCTTTCAAAAAAGTTTGTCCTTTTATGTAAATAGACTTTTCAGTTGAACACGACAATTGTATACATTATGTTTAAAATTGGGAGTTATAATGTTAAGGTAACAAGTTTGATTATAAAAATTATTAAGTTATCTTTCATCATCGTTTCATTTTCCAATTTTTAACACTTATAGTAATCGTTTCCTAATAGCACCGCAACCGTATGACAACAACTTGTGTTGCAATTTTAATTAAAGTGGCAAAAGTGGAAAAATCAGCTTTAAAAGAAATATTTTTCAGTTATATTGAGTTTGCCTATTGGCTGTTATATAATAGACTGATATTTCGTTAATTCAACTTCTATATTTAGATACATCAAAGCTTGCTTACCGACTGAATGTTCTCTAGCTATGAGGAAAATCTAAAATAGATAAAATATAACTCTATAAATCTATTTAGTGGCTCTTGTTGGTTGCAAAGCAAAAAATGGCCAATAATGTCTGCGTCAATTTGCATTTCTAAAAAAAAATTTTCCAATCACTCGAAAAGCTCTCTGTACTGATATCCATGAACAAAAGGCAAAGAATTTTAAAAGTTAACATTTTCTACATTGGAAACGATACTCTCGTTGAAAATATAAAATCATACCTCTAAAGACCATAAAATTCATCGGTACCCTTTACTTGACCCATACAAAGGAAACGTTTTAAAAATTGTCCCATATTTTCGGTTACATTCGACTCTTTGTCCGAGCCTCAATTGCACTTTTGTGAAATAATTTAGACAATCCACTTAAAGAAATTTTCTACTCATATTATTGCTATTTATACAATAACTGTTATTGGCCAAAATCTTGTTTTTTCTATAATAACCAAAGCTAAACGCGTATGTATACCTTTTCATCATATTGAAACATTGACTAGCAATCTAAGACGATAAAAATATATTTTATTATTATCTATATTAATGGATACGTCTTTTATTTAATATTTTAAAAATCTAACTACCAATACGGCAATGACGGAAAAAATGCACAAAACATATAAAATTGGAGCTAGAAAATGTAATTTGAGAAATAAATCTTAATCCCTATACTCGTAAACCGTTCTGTGTATTTGGTGATACATTCAATTTGCCGAGACGTGCTCGGTCGCGGACACAATACGACGCCTCTATTGTCGAGGGTTCCTCTTCAGTGAAGGGCAAAATTATAAGATGGAACACAATTATTCTTATATGCAATCGTATATATAAGAGGGCAAAAACCTATAATCATCTATAAAATATTTTATATTAATCCCCCGAGGAAAACAATAATAAATTTGACTTGTCTGTGTATGTTGTCTGCATATGTATGTCTGCCTGTGGCGTCGTAGCTCAGAAATAGAACCAACCGAATAATAACAAAGCCGAAACGTTTTACAAGAATTTCTTTGGCAGACTCACGCCACGCGTTGGGCCAGTGTGTAAGTCAACTCGCCATAACAATTTATTAGTCACGAGAACTATCAAGATTTGTTATAGTCCTTTTTCATTTTTTAATCTTACTTTCAGGAAATCTTAGATATTCCTCATTTTATTCAGATAGTTTACGGTCCATTGAAGATAACAAAAAGTGGCCAATCACCGTGTTTCACCAATTGTCAGCAAAATTTTCTACGGCTTACAAATTCACCTTGATAAAAATGTAGCCTTCTTATTTTTTATTTATTTTAGCACACAAAATGTGATTGTAAAACCGACTGGTTGTGGGTTCGGTCCCCTCTTGAGGAGATGAAATATTTATTTATATTTATTTTTCATTTTTTAGCTCTGGTGTCGAGAAAAAGCGTGGCGTTGAGTTCTGCCCCCCAACACGAAACCTGCCACAGAAAGTGAGGAACGGAGTGCCTTGACACCAGAACGAACAAACGGAAATATAAACGTAAATAAATATTTCACTTCCTCGAGTGTCGTCGTCGAACCGTCGCTTTACAGTCACACCCTTGTGCCGCTGCGCCACGACGGCCTCAATGAAAATGCCTGGCTTATGAATATATATTGTAAGAAACTATTGGAAATATTAAATAAAGTGGGAAAGGTAATGAATTAAAACAAGGCTTCAAATAATTATTAAACAACCAAAGGGAATTATCTAGCAGTCTAATAACAATCCCTGGTTCTAAAGAATTCATCGGGCAGAGCGACGTTAGCGATCCTTTTCTTTCGGTCGCCGTTGACAGCTGGCGTTGGCACTTTTATGGAAAAATGCCAACCAGTAATTAGAGTCATTATTTCTAATTATTTCTAACAATATTATAACATTCTTCAAACGATTTTAAGTGCGTAGGATTTACGTTTTTTAGAATTTATTTACATATACGTACGTATATTTACATATATGTAAATAAACTCTAATCATCTAAATATTTTCATAAATTCCAAAGTTATTTATTGATATTGACAAAAGGCGGCTAAAAAGTTTCTTTCATTTTATGTTAAACCAGCAGCTTAAAGTTAACTTCTACCGGAAACTTTAGCCATTGCAATAAAACTCGACTTAAGAAAATCGTTTTCTTAAACAGTTTATAGAATATATTATATACTTATAGTTGGTATTGTATATAAATGAGTATAATCCAGATATTATCTAAACCCTTATAGGATGACTTTGTTGTCCGTCTGTTCGTCTGTCAAGGCCTAGAGTATCAAATATTCAGGTCTGCTGTCCTTTATAATACAGAAAAAAATATATTTTACAAAATCAATAGCATTTGATCATTTTGAGATAAAATCACCTGGAGATAATAACTCCCATAGAGTTTAGCATAGCTTAACCTTAATAAAAACAATACCGTTTATAAAGCTTGACTTTATTATGATTATTAAAAAAAAACAAAAAAAGACACCTTTCGAAATACGCGTAAGAATTAACGAAGAAATCTTTGTTCATTTGTCAATTTGTTATTAACCAAGTCTTATTGATCATCAGGGTTTGACGATGTTTGTTCGACACCGACTCGAGCGTATTAGTTATATTCTTTTTATCATTCTGAGTGTACAGAATACAGAATAAAGGGTGAAGTGTGTGTTTTAAATATAAAAGAAGTAAGAAAATTAAAGATTTGACGCCGTCATAGCGCAGTGGAACAAGCGTGCGACTGTAAAAGCGATAATTGTGGGTTTGATCTCCACTCCGGGGAACGAATGACATGTTTAATATTCTCTTTTGTTCACTTCGGTAACGAAGCAAAGCGCGGTGTAAAGTTTCGCCACTTAACACATAATCCCTGCAAAATTCGGCGGACTGTGAGGAACGGAAATGTCTTAATGAAAATTTGTTTATTTACTTTTTTATTATTATTAAAATAACACGCCGAAAGACATTGAAAGATACGAGCAAAAGATTTATAAAAAGTAGTCTTCGGCGGTGAATTATGAGAGACGTATTACTCAAGTCTTCCTATGAACCGGATATTTTCTCGATGTTTTTCTTAGTTCTTTATTACGTCATTCTGTATGACAAATGATCTTTTACTGCCGTTTCAAAATATTTGTTCCTGCATATGAATATTATAATATTCATATTATATACACATATTTTTTTTCAGAAATTTCTGTTTTGAACTTCTTGTACTCCTGTATTTACTGCTTTTCATTTTTTGCTGTCTTCGAGTAATTATTACTTTACAAACAACGACTTATTTTATTTTTAACAAAACCGCAAAGAAAAAAAGCAAAGTTTTTTTTTCCTTATTTCATCAATTCTTTCATTTTACAGATTAATCTCGGGAGCACTCTCATGCTATATAATATTATACGAGTATATATGCATATACCAGGAAATCTTATTTCGTTTAAAGCAAATTCTTTTCTTTGATCCTATTTATTTCTGTAAGCTTATTTGCAAAAATATCAAACAGTATTTTTGAAATAATTCTCCAGTTCGATATCTTTGTAGCATTTCATACATCATTATTATTATTTGAATATTTAATGTTTATGTGAATGGTACCCACAGTGGGAGTGGGACCCACAACCTGTTACGTTTACAGTCACACTTTGAGCTACGACTGGTGTTCAGTGTTTACTTCTATTTCTAAAAGCTCTTCCGCTATCTTATAGCAGTGTCTGTACATTAATAAGCTACAAACTGAATGTGTTTTTATAGAAGTAAGAGTAGATAGCAAAATTATGTAAATATACGCATGTATTTATATATTATACAGTAGTTACTCCTATTATAGTGGAGTCGATATTTGTTATGTTAATATTTCTTGCACATTCATTTTTAAAGTAAATATTTATTATTTGGCTTTCGCTCTGTGGCTGTCACGAAGCAACGAAGCAACTAAGATAGCAATTTAAGATTACGATTCATTTTCATGTGATTTTGGAATATTGCATAAATTTCCATAAATAATTTTATGCATATCACTAAGACTGAGTTAAGAGTACCACAGTGAAATGTGCATTTATTATACGTGCTCTTTTTATATTATATTAATATATATTTTTCAAACAAAAACGTGACTAAATTTTCTTATTAGACGCACGATATCATGAAAGAAATGTGAACATCGTGCAATGTCAGTAACTTGTCAATCTTCATCTCTAATAAACATACGTAGCGTGAAAACAATTTCAATATTCGCGACGTGTACTTACAAATGACTTACGACATATCATCTATTATTGCTTTTAAAGAAAATAGAAATAACAATAAATAAATATTTTACCATATACGAGTACTATCGCAAATATTGAAATTTCATATCTACAATTTACCTACATATTTACGGATTCTCGATAAAAAAGTGAAGTCTTGGCTTAGTTGGATCCCGTCTGACAAAATTAGGTGCCCCAGGGCTAGATTCTCCGGGAAAGACTAAAGAAAAGTAGCTAAAATTTTACAGGTATTAAAATTTGAACGTTGCAGAATTTAGCTCGTGTTTTCCGAGCTCAGAATATTTACTACGTTTCATTAGAGATTTTTAGCAGCTTCACGCTTTTCCTCTATAGCAGTGTAGGTAAGGAAATAAAGTGTTAATAAAATATTTAAAGAGACGAGAAGACGAGACAGTGGCGAAAGTGCATAACTTTGTGGCTGTTAGCGTGACAGTTGTAGTTCGGTTTCTACTGGGGGAACGAATTATTATTTATAAATATGTTCTTTTCTATTCTTTGGTACCGAAGTAAAGCGCGGCGTAGAGTTCCAACACTCAACACGTAGTGCAAAAGTTAGACTGAATGTAGGGAACGGAGTTTCTTAGACATTTCCTCTGCCTAGCCTGCTATATGTAGGACATAGCATGGTGCGTGAAGTTGAGAAAAAAGAGACGAGCAATGGTTTCGATTACATTACTTTATGAAAACGCATTAAAAAGTAATTATCTAGTGACATTGTCTTTACCCTTTCAAGTGTAATAATAGGTGTTCTATTGTCTGTTTCACCTGAGTAACACACACAATAGACTCATTTCTAAGATGTTAGCTCAGTGATCTAATAAATTACATCCATTATTCAAACTTAAAGCTATATAGACTAACTAGTGTAAATTAGAAAAGGACACTATAGTAAAAGTACATGAAAAGAATGGCCTAAATGTGTTTACACTAGGTTTCCAAGTACCTTCTGCCCAGCTCAGTGCGGGATATAAAGAAAAGCAAATCATTGTCAATTTACAATCGCTATTATGTCAAGCAACACAAAAAACTAATGAAATTAAACTTGGTATCATATAAAGAACTAAAATATGCCGAAGTTATAATTTATATCCAGTTTGGAAAGCTTTTGAATTAAATTCATATGAAAAAGTTGAGATAACTTCATTTCACTGTAAATGTTCTATTTTTACATTTAAATGTAAGCACATAATGCAAGCATTGTTGGAAAGACAATACGTTAAACAAAATGGTTACTTTGTGCCGGGGTTTTATACGAAATGTTAGTTAGTAGTGCACCGCAATACGCACCTACTACTGTATCTACAGAGTGCATCGGGTATTCGAGTGTAAAGCAAATTACATAAGACTGCTGTATGAAAAGCGCCAACGTCGAACTTCCGTTAGTTTGTATTTAATACAATAAATTGTCTTTTCAGCAATTGCGTAATGTTCTTTTAATTTTAATAAATAATATTTTTTGTAAGAATTGACCATTCCATATTCCCACATCGAAGTGGAATCGTCATTCGTAGGATTAATTTGTATTAAGTTTTAATAGAATTAAAATTAATTTTTAAATAATTTCGGTTTTTTTTCAATCCTCCGTCTGTCGCAAACGTAATTAGCACTCTGCTCTAATTGTATCCAAGTTATAAAAACAAGTTTTTTGTTTTATATAAGTTACGTACCATACAGGGTTTAAAATGTTTAAATATGTCTATAATATAATATTATAATTTATAATGAAATTTTATATTGAATGAACAATCTAAGTCATTTTACTTGTTTAATAAAATTTCAAACACTAATTTAATCTAAGCAATTTCACTTTTTTAATATAAAAAGTTCAGACAAAAGACAAATGTTATTAAGTAAGTCGAATCTTCTATTGTACTAACTACGTTTGAAAAAACCTATGAAATAAAATAATTTTATTCAGTCTTTCAATAATAGAAGTCCAGCTGAAATATATTTATAGGAATACTGCGACGGCAGGGCAGTTCGTGTTGTGAAAGAAAATAAGAAATTTAATACGCAAGATTCATTTATAAATGCTTGCTTTTAGAAGCTAGAAATATTGGAACGGAAAACGTTATGTTATTAAATATATTTCAATGCTCTATAATATTTATTTTTTGTGGGTGGGTAATAATGTGACTCAAGCAAAATTACTCTATCGGTAACTTTATTTAATTTTCATTTTTTATATAATACTGTTTTTTTGTCTAATAATAAACGCTGATATCTATTAATTACGTTGCATTAAAATCTTATTTTTTTCTGTTCTCCAATGGATTGTTCATCAAGGTTTTCTATATTAATTTCAGCTTCATACGTTCAAGCGATCTTAAGAATAATGATCTTGACAGACAGACACACAGACAGAGTTCCCTTTTTTCTCTTAAGGTTTTTCTCTACTTAAGTATATACCCGTTATAGGTAATTACTGATTTATTATTTTAGAGCTCATAAAATATTTAGGCAAAAAATTATGCACACAATATCATGTATTGTATATATTGCACTTGGCTTAGAGGAAAAAGTTCTTGATATAATAAATAACATATTATACATCAAGTGCGATAGTAGCTTCATCGAAAACACGAGAAGGCTTGGTAATAAGGGTGAAACAGTGAGCCCTATTGTTATAACGTTAACCACAATGGGGCTAAAAATAAAAATCCAGAAAAATAAGAAAACGCTAGAACCAACACCGTACTATATTAAAGAATACTTTCCACCTGAAATTTTAAATAAGCGTAGGGAGCTCCAAAGAGAAGTGGAGAAAGAAAGAGAGCAGGGCAGATTGGCTATTATAAAATATGATAAAATTATAATTCTAAAGGACAGAGACCAACAAACCGGGAAGCTAAATAACGATAAAAAGAAAAGAGTTCTATCAGTATCACCAGAAGAAACAAGACCGGATGGAGAAAAGGGGAAAGGTAACCCTACAAAAATTAAAAAAACAAAAAACATGGAGAAACATATATTAAGACAACCCACTCTGCAGTTTGCTCCTGAAAAAACAACAGGAACACCTCAAGACTCAAGAAGTATGACAACAACGAAATAGCAACTAACACTCCCCCCACCACTAACTCTCCCAACATGGCTGGTCACCACGGGAGCTACAGACCACAACCCCCCAAAGAATAATCGTGCAGGAAATAATAATAAAATATAATTTTTACCCTAAAGGTCAATGTCGTATAGGGCAAATTAAGGGTTTGCTACACCCTTACCCTTGCAGGAAAGATTGGATGTTTACTGCAAACAACAGAGAAACATGGAATTCTTTGGAGGAGGCTTTTACCCGGAGGGGGTCCACATAATTAAAAAAAGTAGAAGAAGGAATTAAAAGAAACAAAATAAATAACAAAACATATATGTACATTAAAAAAATAAAAAAAGTTATAACCTACTGAACTACATAGTAATAGTTACTTAAATATAATTAAGTTAGTTTTCTTTTAAAAAAATGTATGTAAAAAAAGTATGTATGTAAATCAAAACAATTTTCTTTTCTTTTAACTACATAAACAATTTGTAATTTTTGTGTGGAATAAATAAAGCTATATTATTATATATATTGCACAATGTTCTATTGTTATAATTAAACAACCACTCGTAATAAGTACGAAATTTTCGTTCCAATATTCAAAGCTTATTCGTTCGATAACGAATTTCATCTGTCTCTTACAGGCGGTGCCAAAAGTCATTTATTACTTAATTCATTTGATTAGGACGTGATTTCCAAATTTATTGAGCTCCGTATAAATCTCTTTGTTTGGGATCCTGATATAACAGCCGATCTGAACTATTGGAATTTTGTGTATAACATTTAACCTACTGTTAATATAGATATATAATTATTACCTAGAGGATTTTTCCTTGGCTAATGATAGCTTATCGGCGATTATCCGACGCGACGTGTCGGTCTTCTGCGTGTTCCTATGATTAGCAAAGGATACGGTGTGAGGAACCAGGGCGGTATGTTACCTTAAAGCCAGTTTGGGTTCAGGGCCGGTCGTTCAAGCATCGACGCCTTAACTGCTCTGAAAACTCAGGCGTTGGCCGCCATGGGCTCAAATAAAATATGTGGGATTGCCCCGGATGGTCGTTTGTGTCACATAATAATGCAATGATTTTAAAAATATAAGCAAAAGTTCCTAACTTTTTTAGTATATTCTTTTCCAAGTACTTGTATATATATGTACAGAAACTTATTTAAAGATTGATATCAACATTTCCAAACTGTTCCACGTAAGATAAAAATATCGCAAGGAGGCATTGTTCGAATCACCAAATTTATAACATGTAGATAACATTCAAAAGGTTTTCAAAGGTTTTTTTTTTGGTCTATGAAGTGAATGGGTTAATAAAATGTTATATACTGTTACCTTGTTTTTGAAAATAATTCTTGATACTGAATTTTGTTCCAAAATATATCCAAACAAAATTGCAATTAATAAATCAATTGTGTTAAAATATAAATTTTACATTACTTAATGTCTTACTTTGGTATTTAGAGGCAACTGATGGCGCAGCGCATAAGCCTGTCACTGTAAATTTTCCAGGCTATGGGTTCAATTCCCATTCGAGAAAATGAAATATTTAATGAAATACTTCATAATGAAATATTATTTTGTTTATTTTTATTATTTTACTAGCGGACGCGCGCTTCGCTTGCGTATTTAAGGGCGAATTTTAACAACCCATGAAACATGTCTTCAGTGAAATATTTTTAAGAGTCGAAATTTCAAATTTTATAAAAATTGGTGACGATTTAAACAAAATCTATACAAACTTTCAACCCCTTATTTGCACCCTTAGAGGGAGAATTCTAGAAAACGATGAAACACGTGTTCAATTAAATACTTTTAAAAATCTAAATTCCAAATTTTATAAAAATCGGTGTCAATTTAAAAAAAAACCATACAAACTTTGAACCCCTATTTCACCCCTTTAAGGTTAAAATTTTTCAAAATCCCTTCTTAGTGGATGTCCAGATTACGAAAGTAAACATCTGTCCAAATTTTACGTTTCTACGCACAGCGATTACGGCTGTGTGTGCGTCTTACCTCAGTCAGGGAGGACAAGTCCTTTTATATATATAGATAATTATATATTTAATTTAATATTCGCAACGGACGAAGCCGCGCAGGGGCCCATTGTATATAACTAAATTCAAAGGACTTCAACTGCCCAACCCAATATCCCCAGTAATGAGAACATTTATTATCTTGTATTCTTCTAATGGGGGACGAAATGAGTTTATCAGAGAAAAACATCGCAGCAATATCCGTTTTAGTAAGACTTAATAAATCTATGAAATATATCACTGGTCATACAGTTTATATTTTAGGTAGATATATATATTTTAAATATATATATCTATATAAAACCTATATATTATTAAAAGCTTTTATTTAACTTGCAATGTATGTATGTGGGTTCGGGTGAAATCTTAGAGCTCAATTTTGAAGTAGATATCGTCAACCGATTGAGCTGAAATTTTGTATACACGTTTACTTTGGATGACAATGCACGATAAAATATGTGACGTCATTCTAAATCTAATATGGCGGACCGTGCAAGATGGCAGAATAGTTATTTTTAATGTACTTCAACAATATGGGTATCAAATGAAAGGGCTCGTTGAGAGCAACTCGAAAAATAATGTGATGTCATTCTAAATCCCATAAGGAGGAAAACGACGATAGGCGAGTATCTATTTGGTCTACTTCTACAATATAGATATTAAATGAAATGGGTCGTTGACCGTAACTCTAAAAATAATGTGACGTTATACTAAATCCAATATGGCGGAACATCTAAGATGGCGGAATAGTTATTATTTATGCACTTCTGCAATATGGGTATCAAATGAAAGATCTTGCCGAGAATAATTAGAAAAATAATGTGACATCACTTGAAATCCAATAGAATCGACACGATTCAAGTTTTTTGTGCTTTCATATAATGAAAGGTATGTTCGTACGATTGAGCTGAAATTTTGTATACACGTTTAGTTTGGATGACAATGCACGATAAGGTTTGTGACATCATTCTAAATACAATATGGCGGACAATCCAGGATGGCGGAATAGTTATATTTCATGAACTTCTATAATATGGGTATCAAATGAAAGGGCTTGTTGAGAGTAACTGGAAAAATAGTGTAACGTCATTCTAAATCCAATATGGCGGACCATCCAAAGTAACACAATAGTTATTTTTGATGCACTTGTTCATCACGCCTATCAAATGAAAGGGCTTCTTAAGAGCAACTTGAAAAATGATGTGACGTCATTCTAAAACTAATAAGGCGGACCATCCAAGTTGGCGGAATAGTTATATTTAATGCACTTCTATAATATGGGTATCAAATGAAAGGGTTTGTTGAGAGTAACTTGGAAATAATGTGACGCCATTCTAAATTCAATATGGGGGACCATCCAAGATGAACGAATAGTTATTATTTTTGCAATTCTGCAATATGGATATCAAATGAAAGGGCTCATTGAGAGCAACTCGAAAAATAATCTAATGTCATTCTAAATCCAATATGGCGGACCATCCAAGATAGCCGAATAGTTAATTTTAGTCTACTTCTACAATATGGATATCTATTGAAAGGGCTCATTGAGAGTAACTCGAAAAATGTAACGTTTTTCTAAATCCAATAAAGCGGAACATCTAAGATATCGGAATAGTTATTATTTATGCAGATCTGCAATACGGGTATCAAATGAAAGGGCTTGCCGAGAATAATTAGAAAAATAATATGACATCTAGTGTGAGAAACCTTCTTCCTCCTGGCATTAATCCCGGCTATTGCCAGGGTTTGCCTTCCTACTCAACCTACTTCACTTTGCGCGGTCTTTTGCGTCCTCGGTGGTTAGACCATTGGCTCTCATATCCGGCATTACGACATCCAACCAGCGCTTCCTTGGGCGTCCAGGAGGTCTCACTCCAGGAACTGATATAGCAACGCACTTGCATCCGACATAGTTCTTAGACCGGCGCGTAACGTGGCCAAACCATCTCAGGCGGCGCTCTTGGAGCTTATCCGCTACGTCACGGACCCCAAGACTACCTCGAACGAATGTGTTGCGTATGCGGTCAGACCGCGTTACGCCGTATAAAAGAACCGGTCGTATGATGCTCTTGTATATCAGTCCCTTGAGCTTGGCGGTTTTCTTCGGTCGCAGACCACACCAGTGACCTCCCGCCATTTGGCCCAGGCAGCACTTATCCGGGCATGGACATCGTGATCGATGCCAGACTCGTGCATAATGGATCCAAGGTACCTGAACTTTTCTGACTTAACGGCTGGCTCAGGACCTATATGGATCGTGCTCGAGTCCGGGCTCCCGCAGGCCATGTACTCGGTCTTCGACACATTTAGTTTAAGACCGCCGTTCTCAAGCGTACCCTTCCAGAGGTTCACTTTACGCTCCAGCGTCAGTCGGTTCTCGTCAATGAGTGCTATGTCGTCGGCATACATCATCAGCCATGGAGGGTGCACTACATTGAATAAGAACGGACTAAGAGTCGAGCCCTGGTGAACCCCCACTGTAATCGGGAAGGGTCTAGTGTCGCCAACAGCATTCCTAACCATAGAAGCGGAATCGTGGTACATGTCTCTAGTGTGAGAAACCTAGCCAGTAGTAACTAAAAAGTAAAAAATAAATAATAAGCAAAAAATTATTTTTAGAAAAAGCTTTTATTTAAACGCTTTAAAAAGGAGAAAATAAAATTTGTCTTTTAAATTTTAACTATCAACTCATAACCTCATTGTACACAATTTATATGATCATAAAAGCTTGTCGCGCGATTTACTTGTGTAACTAAACTAGTGCTAATTTAATTATGTAAAATCTGCTAAGTTTCAATTTTTAAAGTTTCAATTTAATTAACGCGACAAGCTTTTATGATCATATAAATTGTGTATATACATGAGGTTATGAGTTGATAGTTAAAATTTAAAAGACAAATTTTA
>JAEBDU010007186.1:0-24628 GCA_016802625.1 Heliconius numata | reverse complement strand
TATCTTAACTATAATAATAAAAGTAAATGTTTATACTAATTTCTAATTTTAAGCATGCATTGTTTTCAAAATGATATAATGTATGAAATATTATGCTCCATTTGAGGCCAGTAATGGCGCAGGGGCACAAGTGCGTGACTAAGCGACAGGTTGTGGATTCGGATGAAATATTTTTATTTTTTATTCTGGTGTCGAGGCAAAACGCGGTTGAGTTCCGCTACTTAACACGCAATTACTCCAGAATTCTTTATCCGCACTGCGAGAGATTGGAACTCACTGCCGGCATCTGTATTTCCTGTGACATACAATGTGGGGGTTTTCAAAGATAGGGTGAATAGGTATCTTCTAGGCAAGCGTGCACCACCGTAGACCGCATCAATGCTCACCAGACTTGATGCGGTCAAACGCAAGCCTATTCCATATAAAAAAAAAAAAAAAAAGAATTCAGCGGAAATGAGGAACGCGTGTCTTATTACTTGATACCCTCTGCTTACACTGCTTTTTGCGGAATATGGCTTACTTTTATATGAGACGTGCCGTTTAACAAAATACGATAACTTTCATATTTAATATACCAAGTTTAAAATATAAAATGTTATGGTTTAACAACAAAAGTTGTGACTTCAATTAAGCTATTAATAAAAAAACGTAAACCATAATCTTATTTTTTCACATTTTTGTCTTACTCTAAACTTAATTAATGTAAATGGAAATGTATAGTATGTAATAGTTAATATAAGAAAAAATGACAATAAAATGTGCCAAGTTATATAAGTTATATATATTTAATTTTCAGGTGGGCAGTGTCGACTGTAATGACTCGGCAGAATAATATCCACCTCGGAGAGTCACCGACAATCGCCTTCATACCGTTCTGGGATATGTGCAATCATGAAAATGGAAAGGTAAATATTACTTCTGATTATAAAGGCGAGGGCTATAGATTCGATTCCAACGCAGGGAAATAGATTATTTTCAATTTCTCGCCCTATATCTCGTCTTAACACTAGCAACTGCGGGATAATATACGAAGCTTAAAAAATACATAGATGTTTTCCTTTTTTTGGAACATTGAAATTATCGTCACTTAAAGTAATATTTTTATAAGAAAAATAACATTTTAGTGTAAAATTATAGTTCGCCTTTCAAAGAAGACAGACTGACTGCCTTAATTTTTTCAGAATAATAATTAGTAAATAACTTTTTATTTCATAATAAATAGTAAATGTTAATAACAGTTTTATTTCGACAATTAAATGTTTTTAATTATATAATCACAAAAAGAGCCAATATTTACGACTTAATAAAATTATATGTTGCATATTTTACCAGTGAAAGTTTCACTACGATATTTAAAATGCTATAATTCAAAATGTTAACTGGTATTTTAATATGTGATAATAAACGATATTTAAAATAATATTTAAATACCTTCGTGGGTCAGTGTCACAAATGTGTTATGGGTTCGATTCCAACTCGGGGAAATGAATTATTATTTATTAATATTTTCATTTTTTTCGCTTTGATAACAAGGCATTGAGTTTCGCCACTCAACACTGAATGGGTCGATAATTGGCGAAAAGTGGGAAATGAAGTGTCTTTACACTAGGTCCCTTCTGCCTAGCCTGCTATATGCGGTATATAACTTAAAGTTGAAAAAAATATATATTTGATATTTGATTTTATGCTTATTTTTACTCATAGATAACAACTGATTATAACAAAGAGATGGGCCGTGGCGAGTGTTACGCGTTACGCGACTTCGCCCCGGGCGAGCAGATATTCATATTTTACGGAGCAAGATCGAATGCCGACTTGTTCTTGCATAATGGGTAACGAAATCTGTTTTTTATTATGAATAATTTAGTATGGAATAATATGTACATATTTAACCATCTTTCATAATGAATGATGTAGGAAGAACTTATACGAGTATGTATGTCAGTTCCAGTTAAGTATTTGTTCTCCTCTTGGTTATTTCAAATTTCATAAGCAGACCGGAAATATCTGAGTAATTAAAACAAACGTTCCCCCGAACATTGATTGAACCCACACATCGCGTTATGTTGAGTCCCTGAAAGCTTGCCTAAGTATAAGAACTATGAGATTTAATCTATTTTTTGTGTAAATTGAGTTGTTGTGACTACTATTTAATGTGTATAAAATATATTATATCGAAAGTATTTTATCTATAGGACGATAATAAATTATTTATAACTTGAGGTACTAGTATTAAAACAGTCATCACAGATTACAATTTGTAAAACAAGAATGTTATAATATTAAATTAAAACTAAAACAACTTTAAGTTATGAATAATTGAATACTGAATCACCTTTCACTTCGTGCCATATGAATACTGTTGAAATGTTTTAAAAAGCAAACAATCTAAATATACATTAAACATCGCACATTCTTCAAAATAAACAAAACATTTACATAACACGAGTGATGTAACCCAGTTATGTAAAATTACATCACTTATACGATAGTGTTGCCAGATAGGCCGTTTTAATAGGATTTTCTTGTTTTTTTTTTAATGATATTTAAATTATTTTTGTAACGAGTAACTTGATCGTAGATAAATTTAAGGTTTTATTTAAAAGGTTATACGATCAAATGCAGCGTGACGCTTCCGTTATTTCTGCATAATGTATTTTATACTCGGTTTCGTATAAAAATTGTAGCTATTTTATGCGTTACTTGCATAATTATTAACATTATGTTGCAATAATTGGTAACATACACGTATTGCCATGAATTTAACTGATGCATATTAACAAATTGCATGAATTACCTACGATAATAGTAATACTTGCGCCATCTAGATCAATTCCAATAACGTATCTTTAATTAAAAATCTTGTTAAAAGGGAACAAAGAAAACGACATACACACACGCTAAAAATATAAACCTCTTTTTGAGCTTTCCACAGTCGCTTAGTAAAAGCGACTGATTTCTGTACTTATTATGAATGTAGCTAGTATGCGTTCGAGTCCGTTCGAGGGGATATTAAATTATTTTTACTTTCCGAGGTTAAATTCCACTAAAATATAATACAAGCAAAAATTGTAAATATTTATGCATTTTTTTTTCTCAAAATTACCCAATACTTGAAGAATAAATAAGAGTAGATTATTAAATAGATATAATTTTTGTATCCTTCTCAATTTCACTACAAACGTAAACACACTACTAGCACTTGCGAAAAAATGAGCTCAATTATATGTGAATCGAGTTAAACGAAGTACGTAATGAGTCGTTCAACTATTATAAATTACTGTGTTAAACTTTATGGCTTATTAAATATGCCGCTTCGAGTTCTCCTTAAATAATAATTAAAATATAATTGATTGAGATGCGAAGTAAGAAATTTAATTTTAGATGCTTATAATAGGGAAATAAGATATGATAAGGATTTCTTTTTTTTAGTTTGATGTAATTTAAATAATGGGAAGTTAATCATTCTTATAAAATGAATATATAATATGAAAGAAAAAGATTCGCATAATAAATAATTTTTAATTTAAAAGTAAACTATAAAAAAAAATAAAGAACCAAAACTGTCATAAAACTTTTTTATATTTAGACTTCTAGTATTGCTTAAAGAATACTTAGAATAAAGAGAATATAAAAAATAGTATACATTTATGGTGTATACGCTCGAAGGTTATTTATCCTGTAGCCTTATACAATACTTTCATACTTATCTAAAAAAAACATAATTATCCAAAAAAAATACTGTAATAAATTAAATGTAACACCTACCTACCTACCACATATAGATAAATAATTATATCAATTTATCATTCCAGATTCGTCTGTAAACAGAATCAATACGACAGTTTATCACTGGCTCTAGGGGTTAGTTCTAGTGATGCTCTCAGAGAAGCTAAATTGGGTCTTTTGACCAAACTTGGCTTGGCCGGTGTGACGCATTACAATCTGTATTCGGATTCAAATCCCGTTAGCGCTGAGCTATTAGCGTTTATACGGATATTTAATATGAATCAGGGTAAGTGATTTTAAGATTAATTAGTTTATTTTTTTAAAAAGTATTTTATCTGTGCGTATTTTTAGACACCACAGGACTGTTGAGAACCTATACAAATATGTATTGTTTTGTCTATTTTATTGAGAGGTAGAGATTTTTATTACAAAATCTAAATCATTGCCTAATGCATGTTTTAAGCTGCCAATATCTAGATTTTTTTTCTAAATTGTTGTAATTAAAGTTACTTGAACTTACAATAAAATAACTATTACCAGTGGCGTAGCTAGGGGGGTGCGAGCGGTGCGGTCGCACCGGGCATCAAAAGGAAAGGGGCATCAAAGTCGACGATTATTTTTTTTCAAAGGTAGCCAATGTCACATTGTAGTGTCTGACGCTTGATCTACGTGAGAGTAGAAGACACTTTGAATCTCTTTTTTTTTTAGAGGGCATCATGTCCTAAGCCGCACCAGGCAGCAAATACCCTAGCTACGTCACTGACTATTACCACTTTATCTCTTTCTTACATATCAAACCAAAGCTATTAAATCGTATTTTGTAATATTTTCAGAGGAACTGACAAAATGGTCCAGTTTTAGTATGCCCAGCGATCTAGTGTCATCTGATGAGGCTAGCTCTCAAGTTGTAGGAACTGACATCGATCGTAAAGCATACACCTATTTGCTGACTAGATGTGGTCTTATAAAGGCGTCTTATAAGAAAAGTGATGGCGAAACTGATTCACTGCATAGGTCAGTATTATGGTACAATATGTTTTCATAAATAATATGTATCTATACTAATATAATAAAGCGGAAGAGTTTGTTTGTTTGTTTGTTTGTTTGTTTGAACGCTAGGATCTCTGGATCTTCTGGTCCGATTTACATTGTTTTTGTTTTGTATGAAAGCTGCATTCTTCAGAAGTGCTATAGGTTATATAACATTACATTATACAAATAAACTAATATATTTTAAAGTACTTTCTAATTTGACATGCAATTTATTCTGCCATGTTAATAACAACCGTCGCGTCGCTACGGTTACGGTACGGGGTACGCTACCGCGACATTTTGAAATTACAGTTTACTGTATAACATTCTAATAAATAATTAAGGAGATGTCACTGATTCGAAATGACCTAGCCTTCGGGCGGCATAGTATGAGTATGACCGACGCGAAAATATTCTTATAGTTCAAGCAGGCGTAGCCGCGTCCGGGTCCACTAGTATATAATATGTACTAATTAACAGTAAAAACATTTTTGAAATATGAAGTATATTAGAGCACAAGTGAGCCTGTGGGAATGGCTTTTCTATAAAAAAACCAGATGTAAACTTTTAAAGGTGTCTTTCTTATAAGAAAAGTTATTAAATTGATTCGATACATAGGTAAATTTTAAGAAGTAGCTGAACAGAATATTGGTTATGCGGTTTATATTTTGTTATTGTTCTTTATTGTATGATTTTAACTTTAAACAGGTTGGGATTTTCTTTTTTGCTTTTTTTGGAATTATTTTTTATTTCACATTTTTTAGTTAAGATTTATTAGCTTTGATAGTAGAATTATAAGACGGAAAATTTCTCTAGCACGAGACCAAACTCTACCTGAGTGTGTATACAAAATAAGAAATAATTATATAAGCATATTATTCTATGCATATAAGATGTATTTGATCCTCCATTAAAGTCAAATATGTATATTTTTTTGAAATTTTAAAATTTTTCAATATCATAATAGAAATTAAGGAGGGCGTGCCTTAAAATTTAAGATTTTTCATTCACTAATATTTTCTTTTTTTTTCAGGAAAAATATAAGACTACTAAAGGAATGTGAAGTACAAGTATTAGATAATGCCATAGAGTACATAATGAATGTATTAGAAAAGCTTCCCACCGACAAACCATAACCGAAGTTGTTTGAACCATGTTTTAATTAAATTAATTTAATTTTAAATCGTTCACAGACTCTAAATCACAAATACAAAAATATACTTTTAAATATCAATTGTCAAACATGAAATATACTTTTCTATGTAATTTTTCCTAACACAGATAGAAATATAGTATTTAATATTTTTCGGCACTCACTCGGCAGAATGAATTATTTTCATTTTTTAGTTTTTTTAATAAGAAAATACAGCGTTGAGTTTTGCCACTCAACACGTAATGTCGCGAAAATTTCACGCTACGTGGCAAAAGAAGTGACTTAACACTAGGTTCCCCCTGCATACTCTGCCAATATGGGGGTACATACAGTGTGAACTTGAAAGAGAAAATACGTACAAAATATTTTTCATAACGTAAATAATAAGGTAAAGATACAAATTGCTTATTTAATATCTTATGAAGTACTGAGTGTTGTTTTTTTAAAAATAATTTGCTTTATGAAATATACAAATCATGACAGTATTGCAATATTTTACCTGTTTTTTTATACACTTTTTATTTGTTATTGTTATTTTAATTTTTTAAACAACGAATTTTGAATCGATTTTTTATTTATCATCTTTTGTGTGGCTGTTTTACTTGTGATTTACTGTGCAGTGTGCATTTAACAATATATTGTTTCTTAAAATAAAAGATTATTTTCATTTGGACCTTGTATTTCCTATATTTTATACAGTGGCGTAGCTAGGGTAGGGCGTGCGGTGCGGTCGCACCGGGCATCAAAAGGAAAGGTGCATCAAAGTAGACGATTATTTTTTTTAAAGGTAGCCAATGTCACATTTTAGTGTCTGACACTTGATCTACGTGAGAGTAGAAGACACTTTTTTTTTAGACCTTAATTTAATTTTAAAGGGCATCAAGTCCCATACGCCGCACCGGGCAGCAAATACCCTAGCTACGCCACTGATTTTATAATTATCATACTTTAAGGTTTTTTAAATTAGCTCAGTTATTCTTCCTTTTTTACAGAAGTCACGACAAATCGAAGATAAAAAAAAATAGATAAGTGTAATATTATAGTAAAAAAAAAATTACATATACATTACATAAATATATGTTTAGTTACTTATAAAATAAAAACTTTTTTGGTTTTGTAATTTACTTTAATCTGTAATAGGAAGTACAAAAGTCTTAAATTTATATTAAATATTATGTACAATTTTATTCACTTAATACTACTTCTTAGAATACTCAGTGTTCTACTCAATTCAATAAATTATTAACTTATACACTATAAAGTCACATTTTGGTTACATTTTAGCAAAAATATTTCTAATTCTTCTCTTCTTTTCTTCTTCATTATTTTTATAATAATTCTTCTCACATTATTTAGAATGTACTGTACGTTCTGCTACGTTCAAATTTTATACAGTTTTAGAAGAAATATATTTTTTTCTAAGAGTGGAATAACAAGTGTTATTAAAATTGTAAAAAACATTTATCCTACATAAATATGTAAATATGTATGTCGTTTAAATAAACGACGTATAATACAGATTTGAAACGTACATAATAATTGGCATGCTTTAGAAACTGTTTATTTTTGTAGATAATGGAATTTTATTTTAAGTTTCTTTTACAAAAAACAGAAAAATTTCAAAAGTTCATTAAAAATATTTTTACTAAATAAATAACATTTTGTATCACAATATGAGATAAACTTTAATGCAAAGAGGAGGAGATACATTTTCATGCATAAAAATATAAATCCTCACAATTTGACATTTCTGCATAACGTAATTAAATAACTTATCATTTATTTGTATCGTTTATTTTATACTTAACCTATCATTTATGCCTGATTTCTCATATTATTTACCAAAAAATATGAAATTGCTTAATGCGGAATATTTATAGTGTCGTTTCTTATTGAAGAGAGAATTATTTTTATCTAAAGCAATTTTTGTACAAATATAAAAACTATCTATGAAATGAGTATTTAAATTCTGACACGTTTACCGCCGTCGTGGCAAATATTGATTTACCACATTTTTATACAAAAATTACTATTTGTTTTTAATAAAAGATTATGTCATGTAAATTAAACTATATTATATTAGTTATATAAAGTCGTGATTGGTCAAAATCGCCATCTTGTTTTAATTGTTTTTTTGTCACATACATATAAAAATATAAATGTAAATTTCTATTGAACATTATACATTCATTTACTTTCTTAACTTTAAACTGATATAATCATCATCGAGGTATATGTACTTAATCTGTCTTCACTGTTTTATAATGCAGAGTATATTGCCATATTTAATAAATATTTTGAATAGTTGGATGGTTCCAACTGCTTTTTTTGTCAGCTTTTTTCAATTAGAACAAATCTAAACATTAAAACTACCCTCCAATCTCAAGACATATAGCGTCTACGTAGCCTTACAAGCAAAATAAAGAACAGACATTACCCAAACACACACATTCCATACACTCGTTTACAAATATCATAAACATAAATAACTCCAACATATAAATTAAGTTGAATTTCCCTAACATTACTTTATCCTGCCCTTATGAGGTACATACGCGTGCAGTGGTGGCCGGCTGTCTCCGCGCCGGCAGCCGCGCGCCGCCACGAACAACGCGGCCAGTAAGGCTGTTATCAGCACCCCACATGATACTATCATTGCTGATAACGCTGATGTCTTCATGCAGGTTTGGCCTTCTGCTACTGAAATAGAAATATTTTGGATATGTTATATATTTTTTTGTAGATTAGGGCTTAGGAGCTGTAAGTGTCGCTAGTTTCAACCTCTTGTTTTTACTACAGGTAGGTAATGCATACAGTGCAAGTAGCTTACTTCCAGAAAATTATAAATGTATTCAAATATCAGATATGGACCGTTTATTTTGAGAGTGGTGTAAGTCCATTTTCTTTTGTTTCGAGAAAATTAAAGGTTAGTATGTCGATGATTATGCAATTTCATTTACCGACCGATTTTAAGTTGTTCAAAACATGGGTTTTTTTTGAGAAATTAAACACGGACTAGTTATATATAAAAAAAATACATTAAATTAAGCATGAATTACGTGATAGCTCATTTTTGGAAAAAATGGACTTACACCACTTTCAAAATAAACGGTCCATATAACTTTTGTTAGGAATTAAATTAAAATACGCCTAGATGATATAAAAATATTAATTTAAGCAACTTAATGCGACTTATTATTCCCATTTTCCGACATTTATATTTACATTGCCCTAAAATGATCTATCCCATTTTAAATTCAAAATTAATGTTTTTAAAGAGCTTTAGTTACTTGAAGTTACTAACCAGGTAGACTTTCATCCTCTTCTCCCTCTTGTAGCACTCGCAAGGACTGGAACAGGGATATGTTCTCGGAGAGACGCGGCGCCACGCTCGCCTCTTCCACGGACCGACGTTTCACGTTCTTCATGTTACGCCAGTGGCATGGTTGCGACTGTGAAATAGTATATTTGATATAAGTTACAAGTGTTGGGAACATTTATTGCAGTGTCATAATAGAAGAACATTAAGTGTAAATACAAAAATAAGTACGTGTCTAACTCTGTATGCATAAATGACTAAAACAATATTATAAAAAAACTCTAATCATAATTACAAAAACGAACAGAAAAATTATTAATTAGATGTTTATAGTTTTTTGAAAATAGCATTTAAATATAGAAGAACCTGAAAGAAACTTCTATTCTTCTTTACTACAAAAGTTACTCAAGATATCATCGTATGACCAATAACGATGCCGACACCGTGGCGAGGGGCTTCTTTCACTCCCCCAAGTGGGAATTAAACCACACATAAAAACCCACAATCTGTTTACAGTCGCAAGCTTGTACCTCTGAGCCATAAGGACCGTATCAATTAATGATTAATTATTATATACGAAAATACTTAGTAATCTTTAATCACTATTATGCCTATCGGTTATAATGATGCAATACAATTCCAATATACAAAAAATAACTAACCATAATGCTTAGCTAACAATCAACAAAACCATTTTAAAAAACCAATAATAATACAAGCAGATGTTTACTCAATGGAGTCTAACGTCTTCATTTACCACAATTCTTGTTAATTAAAACAACCCACTCCCCCAGTCTCGTTCGGTCGCACCTGCTTCACTTTGCTACGGATTGCGCAACGAGTTACCGAGCCGTTGCCGTTCGTTGAAACGGAACGGAATGGAACCAACAGTATTGTCATGCGAGAATATCGTTAAATCATCCATATAGTTTTAGTGGTTACTCTTGCGTGATGTTCAGGGTATTGTATAAGTCAAGTTACAGTAAATAAGTATTCTAAGAATTTTTAACTAATGAATTATATAAATATATTTTGCTGGGAGCTTGACCACTCAATACCTCAATGTCTTGAAAAGTCAGTGGAAATTGGGAAATGTAATGTCCTAAAACTAAATTCCCTCTATCTACTTTATTATACGCTGCATATATCGTGAATTTAAAAAGATTTTCTATCTATGTTATAAATCTTTTTCTTTATAAATCTTTTCTTTATATAAATAATTATGAAAATAAAATCTATCTCAATCTCACCGGACATCTCCCATGACACATCCTGACATCGCACTCGATGTAGAGCGCGGGCGAGCCCGTGAAGCGGAAGGTCTTCATGTACGCGTACACCTGCGTCTCGAACACGCCCGCCTCCGACCACGAGCCGCGGAAACGGGAGATCAGCTTGTCGTCCACTGGGCAACTGGGGATATATTATATTTATAAAAGTAAATAATTATAATATAACTGTATAAAATAATATTTTAAATCTGTATTTATGACGTATATTTTTTATTGCTTTAATTCGAAAACGAAGGTCGATCGATCACATCGCTGAAAGATTTTAATATTGTAAAATAATAAAAAAATGTATATTATATTGTTTCTTTCATTATTTTACGCGATATTGAAATTTAAGACTATATGAATTTCTATTAATAGGAGGTAAATTACAAATGCAAGATTTAACAAAAACTAGACATTTTTTTAGCAAAACTAGATATTCGTGAATGTTACGATCCAGTAGAGCTTTCTTATATATATTATTGTTATAAGAATATCTAATTTATCTATAACATATGACTTATAGCTATATCTATTAGGTGAATTACATTAAGCTATATCAAAATAATAAAAAAAAGATATATGATACGATGTTAACAAGACTAGAACAATCACAATATAAGAAAGCATACTATTTTCAGTTTAAATTTGCGATTACAAACTTTCACCGATTACATTAAAAGCTTTGAAAGCACTAAAAAGCGTTGGCCACACACCCGTACTCGTCGATGAGCTGTATTCGCTTCGCGGCCCCGTTATGCGCGAAGCAATCGTTCACGACGATGTCGAAACCATCTGAAACCAAATGAATCCTTAATTATATTTAAAATTACTGACACACAAGGGTATCTATAGTCTATTCATTTAGGCATGAGAAAAAAAGTAAACAAAGAAATATTTTTTTCTAAAACTTTTATATAATATGTTGTTGTATTATAATTTTGAACAGATGTGTATTTCCGTGTAAATATTGTTTTTTTAATTTTTCGGGCCAAATTTTATGTTAGTAAATTTTCTGGGGTGGGTACCTGACTATTCTAGGGTTGGCACGGCCTGTCTACCCCCCTATTCCTATTCCATGCTGACACACTTTATTTAAGTCAACGACACTACGGAATTTACAATATTATTCAAAATAAGAGATCGATGAACTGTCGACGAATTATTTAGAATTGCAAGACAACACGCGAAGTCCGGAGTCACCGTTAATGTCTGCCCTTGTTCGTTACGGTGGCTCTCAAAATCAGACGTAATCGATAGTTTAACGTTATTTTATTACCATAACATAATGTATGTTATACATTCTACTGTTACTTATTGTAAAATTTTTTTACGCTTCACGCTGTAGCCCGCATGTAGCAGGTTAGGCAGAGGAAACTTCCTCCGTCTTCCACTTTTTTATTTTTAATAGTCGATACTCGGTCGGTAATAAAATAAAATATACAGGAACTCTCCTTTTGTTTTATAGAACTCAAAATATAATATCAAATTTCCAATTTATATTTTAGTTTAAGTCACTAATGAACTGTGTTTATGACATTTGAAGAAAATCTGAAAGTTAATGGCAAGGTTAATGTCAGGTTAATATAATATGGTAGAAGCAGTAGCATAAGTCAAATAAAACAGACTATAGGTAGAAAAGCTATGCCGTAGCAGCGCAGACAAAAGTAACTGACAACAAATTAGAATAAACTCAATGAACTCTCAATAATTCCAAATTTAATCCTTATTTTTAGGAATTTAAGTTTATTCATTCGATCTGTGCTTACAATATCTCAGCTTAACAAATATATCTTATAACTCATAAATATAAAAAATACAATATAATTACCATAAGTGCTCCTCATATAAATAAGCAGCGTCAGTGGGTCCCCGACGCGCACGGGGCCGGTGACGCGCGCGCCGGTCGCGCCGTACCCGGAACGAATCTCCATATAGCACTCTGGCGGCTGCAGCGTGAACACCACCGGGTTGCCTGTCGCCACTCTGGATATTAAATATTGTATTAAATATCAACTTCTTCTTCTTCGTGTCAATGATTGGAGAATTCATATCATATTTTGCCAGTATTTAGCCACGTCGACAGCGGCATCTGTTGCCTCCATCAGATCGTCATGTGAGCAGGTGAATGGACATTTCGGGCAGGAGAGTAAGTGTGCCATCGTTTGTGGGTCGGCGCCACAGTCACAGGGTGACTTATCACTCAGTTCGTACCCCCATCTCACGAGAAGCTCATTGCTTCGGCCAACCTGGCTCCGTAAGCGATTAAGTGACTTCCATGTAGGCCACTGCAAGTTGTAACCTGCGGGTAGGCACTCTTTGGGGGGGACAAAGCCTGAAGGTGGCGGGTAGATTGTCTGCCATAACCGTAGCCTAATATCAACTTATTTTATATATTCAAGCGAAGAATGGATATTATTTATATTATTAAAACAAACTACGGATATAATTTTAACAATTTTTTCCATTTAAAATGCTCTTAGCTAAGTATCAGTGCAGATATTATAATCATTTTAACAACACCCGATGGGACATTTCTATTATATATTTAAAATCTAGAAAATATACAAAAAATCGCCTCTTTTAACGATGCTAAATGAAATTTTAAGGAAATTTAATAGTTGTCATTTTCGTTAAAAATTTAAATACTATAAAAACTATTCTAAAATTGCATTTTATACATAGAATTCAATCATGAAATTTATTAAAAATCGATGATCTACTTCCACAATTAAACACAGTACCAGTTCTGAGTATCTTTGGCAATTTTAAGCTAAAACTTAATAGATATTTATTGGAATGGGGCAGTAAAACTGAAAACGTTTTCACACTTTCATCGAGATTAGTTCCAATGTTTTATTATCTTTTTTATTTTTTTTATGAACTCTGATCTATCAGAATGTACTACTTTTTATAATCCAAAAAAACACGACAAAGTAATAGAGTAGATATTTTAAATAAAATTGTTTAAATAAACTTATAAATAAATGATTTTAAGTATATCAAAAAGTATAACACAACTAGAAAATTATTACACTCTAATATCTTAGGTAATAGTAACATAGTACGTAGAAATTATTTTTAACCAGTACGAAGTTTTAAAAAACATCAAATTATCCCTATTCTAATTATTATAAAAAGAAAAAGAGATAGACATTATAAAATAAATAGAAAGACTTTAATAATAGGTGAAAATATATTAGTAAGATCGACAATACTCACTCTACGTCGAGAAACGGAAATGTCACAGTTTTCCAAAAGTCATATCCATATTCGCAGGTCACTTTGAAATGTTCATCCAGCTCTTCTTCAATCAAAGGATTGTACTGCACTGTTATGGTGTTCCACATCAAGTTTTTCTAGAGCAGAGACAAAAGTCATATTGTTTTTATTCTAAATTTATTATTTTACATTTCAGTATAAAAAATCTATATCAATTTATAATGTATAATTTATATTTCAAAAGTAATAATATAAATGATTTCAATTAACCAAGAATAATTGGGAAAATCAATGAATATTGAATTGAAATGAACGAAGAATTTAAGTTCTATTCTTACAGTAGGATGTTTTCTTGTGTCGTCGTGCTGATTGTTTCTGCCCAGAGTACCGCACCTGTTCAGCTGTATGTAGAACTCGTAGTAATCGCGGCCAGATCCATTGATATACATACAATCGGGATCGTAAGAGTAACCTGTAAGCAAACATAGTCATAAAGCTACCAAGTTTTTTAGTTAATAAATGTTAACTTTTACTCTACAATGAGACCAGTCGTGGTTCGATTCCCACTCGAGGAAATGAAATATTTAATTTATTATTTTAATATTCTCGTTCTGGTACCGAGTCAAAGCGCGGCGTTAAGTTCCGTGACTCCACATGCAGTGCCGGAGAGGCATGGAAGTTTTTTAGTAAGAACGGAGTGTCTTAACACTGGGTTGACAGGTTCCCTCTGCTTCTACTATGAGCAAAAGTTTTTCTTAGCTCCACTCTAAACTAAACATTTTCTCTACTATATTTGAAAACGACAAAATCAACGAATGTAATGGAATGAATGTGAATTTTTTCACACATACAATATAATATTACTAATACAACCTAATTTTCATTCGTTTATTAACGAATCCATACAAATAAAAATCCATTTTCCAATCACAATATTAAACACTACAATTTAACTTAATTACCGTCACTTTCATATACAAAGTACATATAAACAATACACCACCAGCTAAATAACTCAATAACATTTTAAATCGCGTAAAATTAAAATACCAAATCCATTAACCTGTCCAAAGAAAGAAAGTGAGAATACTTTAGACGGCTATCCCGTCTAAGATACGTGTTTGTGGGTAACAGGGTTGCCGAATTCTCTAAAGAACGAAGAGACCATAAATAATTTATTTGATTGTTTTCTTTACGCGTATCGACGCCTGATAATGTTGCTATATAAAAAACAAATTATTCTAACGGTGTTAATAAAGAATTGTTGGGCTAAGATTAGAAATGAAAAATTTACTTTGCCATGTTAATAGTCAATGTGTTTAATATGTTAATAATCAACGTGTAAATAATTAAATATTGAAAGTTCTTCTATTAAGAGATTTATGGATAAAGGAATTATGAGTTATTGAGATTTCAACTTACGTCGTCTTACACTCCATCGTCTTACAAGTTTTTGTCAATTCAATTCCAGACAGTTCGTCAAATGACGTAAAATTTCGTAAAATTAAAGCTTCGGTAGAAGGAACCAAGTGTTAAGACACTCTGTTCTTTCTTTTTTGCCTATTTTCGATAAATTGTGTAGAATGGCGGTAGCTTATCTTATTACCAAAACGATGAAATAAAAATAATTAATTCCTACAAGTAAAAATCGAACCCATAACCGTCGCTTTTATAGATCGACGCTGCATTGTGCTACGATAGTTTCAAAATTAAAATGACTTTCAACGTAAAATTTTAGCACAGAGTTCTTATTCGTAATGCTTAAAGTACTAAAATTCACATATAATAATTTTATAGCATATTTTAGTACATTAACGCTTTAAATTCCGACCTGGTCAAATAATTAGACTAGCTCTTAACATTATTCGTAATGGTAAAACACAGTGCCCAACTGACCGACATGCTAAAAGAGTTTAAAAGCTCTTAATATACTCGTAATGTCGAACGCCTTACTTAGAAACGTTTTAGAATTATTAAGGACAGTAATTGAATGTAAATACGATCGATCCTCTCTCAGAGGAAATTATATTTAAATAATTTTCATTTTCTAGCACTGCTCAACAAAGGGGAACAAAGTGTTTTAACACTAGCCTTAATCTATATAGCAGTCTATGGGTAAAAAAATTAAGCTGCAATAAAAGTAAAAACCAGAAACACTTTTTACAAAATTAATAAAATGACGTTAAGTTAATTGATATTATAAAATTATATTTTCACCAATTTTTTGTACACGAAGATTTTTTAAAATTTAATTAACACCGGCTATTACTACTTATTTATTAGTAAGCAAACTAGTATATTGTTATAATAGTTTTATTTCGCTTTTTTTATTACGTTCTTCATACATATTTAAAATAACTCACCTGCAGAATAAACAAGGCCATTGAAAGATCCGTTGAATCCCACCCTTATTTTCATAAAATCATCTTGACATTCTGCTTCAATATCTAATAGGAGGAAGAACATTAATTATGTATTTTAAATCTAAAAATATTTTTAAGTTTCTAATTAAATTAGATAAAATTCGATTATGAACAGAAAATCTAATAATAGAGCTAAAATAATAGAGTAAAAAAACAACATTTAATATATCTCTACATATGAGAAAACTAGAAATAATGATTAACTGAAAAGAAATAATATAACTAGAAATTGATGTATTCATCAAAACTTAAAATAATAAGAACGTAAGATGTGATAAAATCACAATTAGCTATTTCTTTACGAAACAAGAACAATAAAACCGTGCTCATCGGAAATCCGGTGCTTACAAATTTGTCACATAATAAAATAAAAAAATATATAAAATATAATTTAAATTACACTTAATTTTTGTAAAGTAATTTTTTGCACAGATTGAAAATATTTTCTCATTTGCACAGATTAAGGAACAGGAATATCTTTAATGTGTGCAAAAAATACTTTTAATTTATAACGTAAATATTTTATTAAGTGGTATTATAGCTCCCCCCACTATAACATGATGGTATTGTAATCAACTTATTATTCCATACAATTATTATTATATTTTAATTAAATAATAAACTCACACTGCACTCTACTGCCATTAGTGCGATGTCTCCTGTACTCCCGTTCCCACGCCGGGGGTTCCCGCCAACTGGCGTCCACTGCTGGGGACCGAGGCTTGATGCTTACTGGGATATAGTTGTTCTTGTCCGCCAGGAATACCACCTTAAGAAAAAAAAACTTCAGTAACCTTATTTTTATTTACTCAATCAACATTTTCTTTTGTATCTTCCATATACAGATACCGATTCGTTACGATTTTATAAGTATAGATATAGATGTTTTCAGTTTTATAGAAGGGTAGGTAGAGAGAACCTATAATGTCAAGGCACTCCGTTCTTAAGATTCTGTTCGTTTTTGATATACCTATTGCATTTTAAATAACGGTGATCCTGAAAGTGGATCGAATCGACGACAACCTTCGCGTTTAAGTTCGAACACTGCTCTACTGTGTCACAATTCAAAGCCTCAACAAATATTCTTAAATACAAAAATTTTAGAATTGAAAATGTAAAAATGTTTAAATTTTGACTTGTAATCTGTGATGCGGCACAGCATATGAGCATGATAACCCTGAGATAAAGCTCCTCGCGCCTAACTACATCCTTCCGGTTGACGCGACTTCGTCTACCTCCTACGCAGTTACAATTTCCTATGAGAATTTTAAAACACCATAGCATTGACCTACACTTTCAAAAGTAAAACCGTTAAACAAATAAATGATAAGTGAAATAGATTTTACTATTAAGATCAGTTAGATTGCATCTATTACGACGAAAAAAAAATCAAAGAAAATATTGAATTATCGTCGCTAATGCACCATTTCATAGTCACGACCCCATGAAGGTTTTGCACAAAAAGTGATTATCGAAGATTGTGAGACGAAGTATGCCAGGGCGGTTCGCACGCCGACGCTGACTGACTGCACGCATTACGAGAATTGGGCTAGTGGACTGTCGTAGTTGCCGTACTACTTTGACCATTTGGGATAGAAAAAATAAATAATTTGGTTGTAAATATAGATTATATTATAATCTCATTGAATTTCAGTCACTTGAGAATTCTATTTGTTTAAGTTTGCTATTTGCTGTAACTCATATTGCTAAACCTAGTAATGATTCGCCATACCGTTTTCTACTATCTAGGCTACCGATTTTTTGCAAACCGCTTAAATGTTCCACAGAATATTGCCAGTAGCGTTTCGTCTGGTTTGGTTCCGCGCTACGGTCGAGTTAAAAATAAATCAATATCTAATAAAATATTACAATTATATATTATTGATACTAAATCATTATAAAATAATTTAAATTTATCAAATTTATAGAAACTTATTTAACTTATATAACCAAAGTCACACTGTAATATAAATAAGGCCTGTAATAATTAATTATAAATACATTATTTTCAGATAACATAAGAGAAATCGATTTAATTTTCAATTAAACAACACAAAACGTTCAACAACTAAAAAGAAAATCTATAACTTTAATTACATTTTCATGGGAAGGGATACAATGTAGGGCAAACGACAAACGCAACCACGCTTATGGTGGCGTGCAATGTGAGCCAAGTAACTGACAATCAACACAGCCGGGTCAGATGGCTATCTAAACTATAGTCGCTATCACCAGCTTAATATGACTGACTTCTCACGATCCTGGAACACTGCTCTTATCACGCACAGAATCTAAACACTTACTATTAACACTTGTTTATTATTTTTAAACACTGTCATCTAAGTACAAGTGCTAAGGTGAGTAGGTATTCATAAAGAAAACTAGAACTCGTTGTCTAGAATTGATTTTAATTTTTTTTTGAGTTTTATGTACTTAAGAATTAACACTTAATTTACTTTAGCTGCATGCCATATGAGGGAACCTGGAAGCCAGGAAATGACAACAATAATATTTAATTTCCTCGTATGGGAATCGATCCTACAACCTGACGCGTTTACATTAACACACTAGTCCTGCACCACGACTAATCTCTACTAACTGAATTAAGCAAAAAAAAAAATTAAAATAACATAATTATTATAGATTAATAACCCATTATTAAAGATAACATAGACGGTTGTTAAATCTTTAAGACAATTAACGTTTAACACACGTAAACCAAAGATGGGCCCTTCGCAACGTATTGCACAAAGCTACCGGTGGCCTCTTGTTCTACAGTAGAAGATTGAGAAATGTATGTGGACCGACGTCTCTCACCCATGAAATATACTATAACCTTTGTAGATTTTTATACCATTGTAATCAGATATATCTCATACAGTTTATTGTTGTGTAATCATTAACATATGCTTGAATGGAAGCTAATGTAAATGTAGATAGTAGATAATAGATAAAAGCATATGGAGATGTGTAAGCGAATGGGAAACAAGACTATATATATAGTGTACTGGTAAAAAAAATTAGAAGAGAGAACCTAGGGTTAAGAAGCGTTCCTCACATTCCGCCGCTTTTTGTACGCATAGCGAGGCGGCGTTGAGCGGCGAAACTCAACGACACGTTTTGCATCGATACCAGAGCGGAGAAATGGAAATACAAATTAAAATAAATATTTAATTTTTTTAAGTGGGGATCGAATCCACAACCAATCGCTTTTACAGTCACACTTTGTGCCCCAGCACCATAGCTGGCCCCAAATGGCCAAATGTTGGTACTGATAACAAAAATTCAAGACTTTAATATAAGATCTATTGTAATAACACGAAAAGAAATGGTCACAAAAAATAGAATTACTATTAACTAGTACGCCACTTCAACCATAATGTACATTCCACGTTTTATTTAATTCTATTAGCGGTTTTTTTCAAGTTTAGCAGAACAGAACCATAATTCAGTCATTTTGCGCTAAAACCGCTACACTTACTGTGTAGAGCAAACCGCAAGTATTTCAAGACATTTTCGTTAAAAAGTGAGAGTGCACTATCACACATTTTACACTTTTATATCAAATTTTCCTTTTTCTTCGGAAACTAGCAATTTCTCTCGACCTTGTACGGTTTAAAAAGATATTTTGTCGATTTGAGTTAAATAAAAGTGGGTTTAATTTTACACTGACTTTTCTCTAACTTCAAACGTTATTGATTTAATCATTGTTAAAATTATTTTTCTTAAATTTTAATACCTGTTAAAACAAAGAAATTGTAACAAAAGCGCTCTAATGATAAAACCCAATTGATTTTAAACTAAATTAGACAAGCATAACTAATTTTGTCAAAGCGGTATAGATTTCCTTGGCGGTTATTTCTGGGTTTTTTTCACGATAAATTGCTATGGAGTTGTTTTAGTAACTGATTATTACGCACGCGCGTATTGTAATGGAGTCATTGCTGCCTTTGAAAGTTTATCCCTAAGTAGTTACGGCACAAGAAATTAAAGATTTTTTAACAGAAAATATGTATTGAGAAATTTGCATAAACTTGATTTAAAATATAATTTTCTGCTTAGTAACTTTGAACATTCCGGAAACTTCAAAATTATTCAATGTATTTTTGCGTATTTTTAGAGTTCCATACCTTTTAAGAAAAAATGAACCCTTATAAAATCACTTAGTTGTCCGTCCGTCTGTCTGTCAGGAGCGTTTACCTCAGGAACGCTTGGAGATACCGATTTGAAAGGGTGTCAAGTGAGGTATCAGTTGAAGGGGCTCTGGCTGAGCTGAGCGTAAAATAACTATCATAATTTTTCTATTGAATACAACAAAAGATAAATTAAATATATAACATTTATAGATAAGCATAATAAAATAATCAACCATTTTTCCTTAAAACACTTAAATAATATTAAATAAATATTCATACAGTTCAAACGGGCGAAGCCGCACGGTGACCGCTAGTACACTAATAAAAGAGCGCTGTCTTTATGTGCCGAGATAGCTCATTGTTTTAACTAATGTTATATACATATAGTACATCTCATACATTCATTTCAAGGTTGTATAGCATATACGCTGTATTATTACTATTGCTAAGAAAAAGATCGATATAATTAATCTTAAACGAGTCTAAGTTGACTTCAATATAAGATATGAAAGTCTTCATTATGTCTTCATTTTTTGTCATACTTAAGCTTCATGGTGGGTATATAATACTATAGTAATTGAGTACGTTATAACATTTTACACAATAACATAACGAATCAGTTGTTCTACGCTTGAAATGTTTCTTTTATTAATGTATTATTTTTTTACAGCTAATTACATGTAAAAGTCTATAGAATTGATGATTAATTATAAAGATATATTTAAATCTAGCGAAACGCTCGCGGCTACGTCCGCTAGAAATACATAATTATTTATTTATTTACTATTCTGAATCACTTTTCATGTTCTAACAACATTATAATTTTAAAGGCAAATACATCAAAAATTTAAGTTTCAGCCAAATAATTGTAGCAATTTTGTCGATCCAAATCAGAATAGAAGTAGAGTAGTAGAAGTAATAACTCACCGGGTCTTGTTCACTTCCATCGGACTTCAATGCGTCTCTAGTTTCATTCTGCAAAAGAATATTACTGTCTAAATTCTAATATACTGTGTGTGTAATATTAATAGAATTTGTAGGTATATATAGATTGCTATTTTTCATATAAAATTTTTTTTATTACCTTTCCTCCAAAAGTATGTTCAGGTGGGTCTTCTCCGGAACCTTCATTAATTTCAAAAGATCCAGCCGAGCTTATAGACTCCGTTGATAGTTCCGCCGATTCAGCTGATGTGTCTAACCGCGAGTGTGGCGATATTGAATTCACTTGCTAAAAATAAAAATAACACAATATTTCTATATATTTTTAAGGAAATTGATATTACATAGCTTTTTAGAATAAAATAACGTATGCTGTAGAATTATTTTTACATTTGGGGAAATGTTTATATTTTAAAATAGTTTATGAGTTTATTTGGCGTCCGTTCATCCTCCGTATATTTCTCTATTAATCACCTCATCATTTTAATATATAAAATAATACTTATTTATGTTAATAAATTTAAAAGAATTAAAAAAAAATCATTTTCAACTTACATGCAAAACACACAATCCGTATAAGACAAACAATCTGCAACAAAAAAAAACACATATTAATACCCTATTCCTAAAAACATACGTTAAATCTCACGCACTACGAAATAAATCTTCACAAACTACAGTACACTACTGTTTCTAAAATGAAACCAAATATGAATCGTGATAGAAAAAGCGATTATTTAGATCAACACGGCCAACAAAACTAAACTAACTAAAGCTAACCTCGTGCTGCTATAGAAATATTGTTTCGCAGTAATGGCGGGTCAAACACACGGACGGCTAATGACAGGGCCGCGAAAGTAGCTGAGGGATTCAATATCGATGCTATTACGTAGGACTGTGCTCTATGAAATTGATTTATCGGGGCAGTAGCCGGTTGATTTGTGATTCAATTTTCAATTTGGCATTATCCTAATCAAAAATATATATATATAGGCCAGTCTTGATGCAGGGGTAAAAGGTGTGACTATAAAAGCGATAGGTTGTAGGTTCGATTCCCACTCAAGGAAATTCAATTTATTTTTTTATTTAATTACTAGTATCGAGGCAGAACGCGGCGTTGAGTTGTGCCACTCAACACGCAATGCTTCCAGAATTCCGCGTCCGAGTGAACGGAATCTTAACACTAGGTTCACACACACTCCCTCATAATATCACACGCATATATAAACGATAAATATCATATATTTTTTATATTATGTTTTTTTAATTACACAACTGAATGAGCATTTCTAACTAGATGTAAGCACATGATTTTATATCATTTTCTGCTTGGTTAGCTGTTCCTCATTAAGTTAGTCTCAGTATTTAGTATTTCCCAGACCAGTCAATGAACTGAGTCGCTATTGACGTGTAGCCTTCAAGTTATCCTCTACGTGTCATTCAGGAATTCTTCACAATTTCATTTCATTGATAGTTTCTTTAGTAATATTTAATTTGTTCTACGGCTATGGTGTGTAATTAAATCAATTATTATTCCATATAATATATCGTTATTTATTCATGCAATTATTAATGTACCTACATAGTTGAACGCTATGATTGTGGATTCGAATTCCACTTGAAAATAAATTTTATCTTATAATATTTCTAAAACTGAGAACACTACTTCAAATGCGTGAAAACAATAAAATATAAGAAACTACTTTATTTAATTATTTTTTTAAATATTTATGAAGGCGCGTACTTTCAACGATTCTAAGATTATTTCGGAAAAGCTTCATTAGCATCATTGTCGTGATCGCGTTCATACCCGTTATCGGCCCAAGGTGAAACGACATGGTGTAATTTCCAATTTGTTTCCCGAGCCATTTGCTTATGGCGTTACATACTATCGATCCATATACGTTCGAATTATCGAACGGTATAATAGTAGAAAGTTACGAATAATAAAAAATAATTATTTTAAAGCAGTGGCGCACAGGTCTGTAGCTGTAAACGCGACGGGTTGTGGGTTCGATCCAGACTCGAGGTAATGTTAGTATTTCATTTCTTCGCTCTGGTCGAGGTAAAGCGCGGCATTGAGTTCCTCCACTGAAAGCCTCCAGAATTCGGTGGAAATGGTAAACTGAGTGTCTTAACTCTCTCTCACTCTGATGATCTAAGATTCTCTCTGTTTACCCTGCTGCGTGTGGGATACAGGGTGAAGCTGATTTACTTATTATTTCAGATTCCTCAAAACGTAAGTTTTAGTACTTATATACCTACTAAAGAATTTATATGTTTATCTTTTAATATATTAGAAAATATAATTAAAATGACTGATTGTCTGCATTTTATAATAATAAAACAATAGAATATCAACTATAAAATATAAATATCTAACAATGTTTGAATATCAATTATAAATAGGTAATCGACAATCTATAAGGTTAATAGTTCTTACTTACCCTTTGTCCGTTTATCAAACAAAAAGTTTTTAATTACATTATTGGCTTGGCTCTAGGAAATAATAAATTAAAATGGAAATACGTCATTGTTTTGAAATTATATTGATCTAACGAACCTAGTATTGAGTCCAATCTAGAATAAGGACAGCAATTACAGTAAAAACTATTGTGTAACAGTCGCTATTAAACTTTGGCTTAACTTTCCTATGTTTCATCTCTACGTGAGTAAGTTTCGTAATAAATATTTTTTTTTCATTATAATAATATACGGATATCTGTGTAAAAACGTCGAAAAATATTTAACTTTATATTTAAGTAATATCAAAACTTCAATATCTTAAAATACAATGATCGCTATTACATTCTGTATGTAAAAAAAAAAGATTTTGAAAATGTACCTATATGTTATTTATTAAACGAAACTAAATTTGTATTGAAACGCCAGCTACAGAAGAGCGCGAACTGCGAGTGAACGAAGACGAACTGAGTGAGTGAGTGCTGTCTGACCAGTGACGTCACGCGGGTAGGTTACGGCCCGACGGAATCTCGCGTCGCGCGCTTACTTTAAAGGACAATATCTCAAAAACTAATAGACGTATCAAAATAATTCTTTCACATGTATTTTTTGTTTTTAAAAGACAATACGATGAGCTAGAACTTAAATTTAGTGATTATTCTCCATTTAAGTAATTAGTCAAATAATTATGTTTTTACAATATTTTCTTATGCTCGATTAAGATTAACCCTAGACCAAATCTTTGATAAGTTCTCTCACTCAACCCCCAAAGCAACAAAACAGTAAATACACTAGAAATAAATTTAACATCATGACCTTGCAGTAGAAGTACCTATGTACGAACATGCATGAAAAAATAACGGTGACATTCTATAAAACAGCGGCCGAGAGCGTTACGCGCGCGTTGATGTCTTTTGTTCTGGCGACGATTACGT
>JAEBDU010007185.1:0-28225 GCA_016802625.1 Heliconius numata | reverse complement strand
TGTAAAAAGCAATAACTGTTTGTTAAGTTTGTAATTTTCACAAAGATAGAAGAATCCGCAGATAAGTTAGTGTTAAGACAATCCGTTCCCGACACCCATCAATTTTCAATACATTGTGTGTTTTGTGGCGTAACTCAACGCCGCGCTTTTTTTACCAGAGGGATGAAATGAAATTGTTAGTTCCGAACGGGAATTGAAACCACAACCGTAGCTTTGTAAACGTGATGGTTGTATATATTGATATTATTACAGGATATTCAATTGGTTTGTTATTGTATAGATATCAGTGTTTACGAAAGTTTTTGTTACTTCTTAGTTAAGTTAAATTAACTATTAATTTTTTAACAATACTGTACTTGAGTTAGTATTAAGATTGTTTTAAGAATATTTTTTGTAATAGATTTGCTCTGCTTTAATTTTTATCAGGCACTTATAGTAGATTTTGCCTTGGTTATATACTAAACTAGCGGCCCGCTCGCGGTTACACCCGCGTGAACTATGTTATTATTAATTTCTGTCTCCATGACTACGTCCTAGTGACATCTGTGCAAAATTTGAGACTCCTAGCATTTGTAGTAACGAAGTTTCATACAAACTTTCAACCCCAAAAACAACCCCTTAGAAGTCGAATATTGCAAATTCCCGTCCTACCTCCACCTACGTCCTATAAATAACTCCTATGCAAAATTTCAGATTCCTAGCACATGTAGTTTCTGAGATTTCGTGATGATTGAGTGACCTTTCGATTTTATATATATAGATTATAATTTGGGGGTCTTTATTATACGTTTATAAATGAAATAGATCTTCAATTATGCTCAACATTATGAAAAAGCATACTTACTCGTATATTGCGAGTGACTTCTTCCATGATTGTAGTAATGTAGATTTATCTTGCCGTGTACCTAATATGTTAGCAAAATATTTTTACATTTTTAAATGTATATATTTTTTCAATAATCAAATTATGTAAAAACCACGTTAATATCCTATAATATCCTTTTATAATTACATAGACTTCACGGAGTGAGGAAATAAAACTGTCTTCTTACACGATGTATTTTTAACCTATTTCAAAAAGGTGAAGTTTTTATTTCGACTGTATTTTTTTAAATTACAAATATCTTTTTTTTTTACTTAGTACAGTCATGATTTAAGTTATTCAATATTCATCAAATGTTAGAATGTTGTGTATTTTTATTTGTTTCATTGGTGCCTTTATTTTAAATCTGCTAATCAAAACGACTTTTTACTTTTGTAAATAAAAATACTGGAATTTGGTTATATGAATTATGCATGGAATTAGATATAATACATTTTATGTTAATTTATGGTAATTTCGATCATTGTGAAAAAATTGAAGCAACATGAGCTTTTAACAATAATATGTATCATAAAAAATTAATTGCACCAAGATCAAGTGTAGTATTTTTCTATAGTAGTAAATGAATTTATTGATGTTGTAGTATTTGTGTGTTATGACGGAGGTTGTGAGTTCAATGCCTGTTTGATGAAAATATGTAAATAATGATATGTTCTGTTTTTGTCTATATTGAAAATTAAAAGGGGAAAACTTATTACTTTTTTCTCTAACGATCATGCTGATTTTATTTTATTATTAGTTTTTATTCACTAAAATGCTGTTAGTAAACATTCATGTGTGTTTTTAAAACTATAATATTTAATAATATTGCAATCATTCATTTTCGTGTGAAAGAATATTTGATAACCAATTTGTATGTCTAAATTATCAATATTATTAATCAAAATGTTATATATAATTTAAAATAATTGATATTTATCCTTTTCGTAACACTAAGAAACCTTCTTACATAATATGTAGCTTATATTATAAGCTTGGACTTAGTACCAAACAATCATTGTAACATCGTCACATTATTTTCTGTTTTACCTTATTTTAGTATAAGTAGTACAAAAACGTACAATAATATGTTACGGCTACTTTTACTAAAAGATTTTATGTAAACAAAACCACTCATAATAAAAAACACCAATAAAAAAATGGCGTACATTTTTTTTGTGGAAGCAATATTTATATTCAAAAAGAAATATTATTAATACGTTTCTATTATACTTGTAGCTCTCTATGTATAATTTTTGATTTCTTAAAGAAGGCAAATGTCTTATCCAAGAATTATTTTTTGAAATTTATTTAAATATACATTTACAGTTCGTAAATAAACTCTACAAAGTATTATCAAACGAGATTAATTAAAAATAGTTTCTTAATATTTCATAGACGGAAAACAAACTTCACAAAATAGGGTCTTGTAAATAAATCCTATAAACATAATAATATTAAAATTTAATATTACTACTAAAACAACTAGGGCAAAGCAAAAAACTAATTTTTTCGTAAGCCATTTATAGTTTCGTGTCAAAGTGCAATCTGTCTACTAGATGGAGATTGTTCATACTATATCATTTGTACCTGAAAAATGAACACGAATGAATTATTTCTATGCTATGACGCTACTTTTTCGTGTGTAAAAGAAAACATTTTTATGGATAGATTTACGACTTCAACTTTCACTTGTGTCACGCTACGCTTTCAAGTTAGTATACCTAACAGTAGAAACCCGATTAACCGGACTAATTATTTTGCTAAAGCATTTGGATAAATGTACATCCGGATCGAATATATAAAGAAGATTAGAAGAAATATTAGTCACGAAACAAAATATTTATACTTTTAGTTTTATTTATACAATTGATTAATAATAAATTTTGAAAAAAATTAAGAATATATTTTTATGTTATTCATGGGTTGGTTTGATAATTCCAAATGAATATAACTGAGGTCCGGATAATCGAGTTTCCACTGTATGCACAAAAACTTGTAAAATTTATGAACTGTCAATATACTCAATAAATATAGTATTATGTACTTGGATTACTTAAATTGGAACTAATATAAATTAAATATCAATTAGGTGTTTCTGTGTAATTATAGAAAATGTCACTATATATTTTTTTATTATATAGAAAATTGGCATTGCTAATTTTAATTAACGTTATTTGTAATATACACTTGCATATCGCTATTTCACTTGGTCATAAGATAGGTGCTTTTTATTTAAATTATTTTTATTTTAACAACAAAGCTTGAATAAAAGTACAGTCAGAGCTTAAAGCTCTTAAAAATTCGAGATGGAACTATTTTTAAACTATTGTCAAAACAGCTTTTAATGAAGATGACTGTACTTTCCGAGCTTATTCATTATGAAATTATGTATGTATGTACTAATTAGATAATAAATATCGCAATATAGGTATTATACGAAGTAGGATGTTTTTAATTGTACAGTGAAAATTGTTATATCTAAACAATAAATTGTTTACTGTGATATATTCTTCCTAATACAGCTTTGCAGTACTTTGTGGATAATTAGCTGATTATTTTTGTTAAATAGAATCGTTTATTTATTGTTCGTGAATATAAAATACTTGTACAATGAATTATGAACTTTTACTTGCTGTCATTTATTTTAAGTTGTAAACTATGTCTTTTAAATTTTCAACTATTAATTTACTTTTGAATTTGAATATTCCTTAGTGTTATATAACGTTGCGCTGGCCGACTTGAGTTTGCCTTGACATTAATATGAATTCCAAAGAGAAACTTACAGTATTTTTATCTAATAAGTGTTAATATTTAATAATTCAATACTAAAACTTATTCTGGCCCTTGGAAGTTTCTATATAAAAAAATATATATATCTACGTTAAAAAAATTATATTGTTTGTAGATAGAGACATTGCGTGTTGAGTATCGGGAGTCGTGACCCAATTCCCCAGTTTGGATAAACAGTCCAATCGAGTAATATTAAAACCCTAAACCACCGCGTGCCACTGTCTGCAACCTTAACTGCATCACAATGGAGTCCGCCCTATTTTAGGTCAACCTACTGAGGACCTAAAATATTTTTTTTTTAGTCAAACAAATGACTGCGGCAGTAAACTTTATACCAAAGTGTCTACATCATCAATCATTAGAAACGTCGTTCATTTTGAAATTACTCCATTACCGCCAAGGTCGAGGTTGAACAGCCATAAAAACTTTAACGATAGCAATTCTAACTTGTCCTACAAGAGCAACGACGCTAACTTTGCAAGGAAAGCTGGTACCGACGTCTCTGAAAATCGATTTCTTTTCTGAAATACGATAATACCACAGTCACTATGATGACTCCATGCAGTTAGGGTTACTATTGTTTGTTTACTTCAAAAATATATTTACTTAATTAATATGACAATGGCAAAAATATCAAGCAATAGATGGATTAGTGAAGAGACAGCGGAAGAAGAAGAATTATTCAGTCATTGTAGAGAAATGGATATAGTTTGTTACGCTATCACTAAAGTTGTTTTAGAAGCTGACAATAAATGGAAAGACTGCGTTAGTAAAAAGAACAGTCACTCGTTAACGAATCGTAGTTACATTATGGAGTTAGTGAGTATACAGGTACGTTTCTAGTAGATTATTTATATAAAAGCGATTCAAAAGTCTTTATTTTTCCACTAAAAATCTCTATTTTTCAGGTATTAGATCAAATAATAGAATATTTAATGAAAGTAGTAAAATCATTATACAAATTGAACCCCAAGTTAGCTAGATTAAAGAAAGAAAATGGACTGCTTGTGAGCAAACACGACCACGTGTTTGATAGATTGTGTAACAGAAGATTTATAATGTTACAAACCATATATAATCTTATAATGACCATACTTTCCACCTGCCTTCACAGAGAAGATTCTAGAAAAATGATTGAATCTTGTTTAAGGTAAGCGTTGTTTTCCTTCGCTCAGATGTTCGCATAAGTATGTAATTGTATTTTAGTCCATAAAATATCGCACACAGCAGGGTAGGCAGAGGGAACCTAGTGTTAAGACACTCTGTTATGAATTTTTTGCCGAATCGTGGAGGCATTGCGGATTGAGCGGCGGAATTCAAGGCCTTAAATATTTTATTTCCTCGAGTTGGGATCGAACTCACGACCAATTCTCCTCTCCTCCTCTGTCCTCCTGCGCCACGACTGGGCATCATTATGAATTACTGAAAGGTACTGTTTGTTTCAGTTTAGTCAGCATTTATAATAACTTAATAAGTTTAAGTAACAAAAAGTTTACATCTAAATTCAACATCTGCAGTAACACATACCCGAATACGATTAGTGAAACGAAACCGTTGACGTTAACTAAAATTGTCCAAGTAAGACTCATATAATATTATTTTTTTCCACTCTTCTGAAATACGCTAAGGCTAGTAGATATTATACCTTAATTTTTTATTCAGCTTAACTCTGTATTAGGTACGCATAGCAGGGTAAGCAAAGAATACATACCACCAGAGGCATGCGTGGAGAGAGAGAGAGAGAGATATTAAATAATTCATTTCACCGATCGGGAATCAAACCCGCAACCGTCGCGTTATGCTCCCGCTCCACGAGTTCCTCAACCTTACCTTAATGTACAAATTTATTTTTTCAATTTAATCATTAAAAAACCTCCCTATTTATAACTAATTTTCTTCGTTTGGTTGGTAGGTGCTGGCAAAAAGTCGCACGGAAATTAACTGTCACCGTCTAATAAATTGTTTGGTGTTAATGTACAAACCTGATGACCGCGTCGACAGCGCCTCGTGCTCCAGCAGTGAAGACAGCTTGGAGATATATCAGTATGTTTGGATTATTTTAATATTAGATATATTATATGTTAATTTTAATTAGAAAATACAATACTATTATAATTATTTTTGTGAGACCCTAGTCACGCAGTAGAACAAGGCTGATTCGTGGTTGTGGGTTTGGTCTCCCTCTCTACTTAGGGGAAGTATTAGTTTTTCCTTTCTGGTGGAACTTACACTCAAAATGTAATGACTCGAAATTTTATTAACGCTAGCTTCTCTATCTATGCTGTAACATGCAGAAAGGTATGGGGCAAAAGAAAATGTAACTATTAAATTCGAATTTCATATACATAGGGGAATTGTGCTTAAGATGACATACTTTTTGTTTGAAGACAAATATTTCAAATAAATAAAGTGATCTGAGAACAGCATATTGCGTATACTATTATATATTTCATAATCAACGAAATTATTTTAGTTTCAGAACAATCATCTTTCAAACATCATAAAAACAAACAAAAATCGCACTTAGGTCGACCAGTGTAAGGCGAAATATCTACAGGGTAAAATGACATACTTAGTATGTGGCATAAAAACGCCATCATTATTTGTCGAGCATAGTTCACACATAAATAGTTTCTTCTTTGCTGGGGGGCTTTTTAACAGTATTAAGGCCAGATTCATACATATTGCAAATTTTATGAGGTTGGATTCCGTTATCAGTCACTTCCTTCTCCAAAAGGGAAATAAGCTTCGTCACTTGCGGCTATTGAATGCCCTTGCTCTTGCAGGCTTATCCATGTCTTCTTGTGACCAATGTATATCGTCGGGGATAGTGCAGAACCGCGTATGTACCACAGGTGGGGAGCGCGTATCTGCATTTGATCAGATTTTACAGGAGGAGGTTAAAACTTTATAACGTCGTTAATTTAAGTCCAAGTGGTCTCATTTTAACACAGAGAATAATAATTGGTATTTTCTACATATTTTTGTCATATACAATCCTTTACAGTGGTTAACAAGTGGTTAATTTAAGCGACACGCCACTTACGCTGATTTGATTTGACCACGATCTTATTGAATTGAAACCTGACAGTTAGTTACACGGTTTTAAAATCAAACGTGCAATTAATGTTCCAAATAATATTTAATAATAAAATGAAGATTTTATTATTTATTAATTAATGTATTTTTTTAAACAATCCCCCTTAAATATAAAATTGAAAATACACTATCAATAACACTTTTTAATCAGCTTTGAGCGATTCTTTATCAGCCTTTTATACAACTTTAAGTATTACAAGTATAAATAATTTCAAAGTACTAATACACAAAAGACCAAGAGCTTTTTCAGAAAATATATTATCAGTAAATTTAAAACCAAATTACTGTTATATATTTAATATATGAATAACAATAATAGATACTTCAGGTACCTTATATAAATAAACTTTATGTCTCAGTCATTTTCTTAGATAAGAATAAAGTATAGTGAATAAGGAATAAATGGGGTAATACTTTTTTGGTATTTGTAGTAATAGCTGAAATTAGTTCAGTTTGTTTTCAATAAAACCACTTTGCCGCACTTTGTACCAGCCCCTCTTCCAGGGCGGATTGTATCATAATTAAGATTACTTTTAATGCTATAATCCTTGAAAAAAGTGTGGTCACACTTTACTACTTCATATGGAAATGGATTCAGGCTAGCTTCTTTGGTAACTGAGGAGTATTGACTATATAAAAATATTTCCCGATGTTTTAACTTTCTATTATGTAGTGAACTGAATCCACTTCCATTTGAGTATGGTCTTTTTCTAAAAAAATGCGGAAGCGTGTTTGAAACTATGATGTTTCTGTTTTGTGATGTAAACCATCAATATAAATTACGACGTTTTTAGTACTCTCTTCTATGATTTTCTTCAAATAATCGACAAAAAAGGAAGTGCATGTGGAAGCTTTTAAATGTGATGTTGTCTCATTAAACCAATAGCGTTTTATATGGACAATTAACTTCATTTTAAAATACAATGCACTAGCTTTCAAAAATGGACATAATTTCACAGCTTGTAAATCGGCTGTTAGTACGTGAAGCTTTCCATTTTTGCAGCCTCTTTATCTAAAGTCTTTTCTCGTTTGCTAAACCTTTACGTGACACATGTAGTTGATATATTTGTTAAGTAATTTTACCAGCTTTATATGAACAACATAGATCACATGCATCTTTTTTCAGCCTCAATAGCAGCCTCACGTTCCAGGATTCTTTCAGGAAACAAATCATTATTGCTACATGTTGATGTTGAAGCTACCGAAGCAACATTGGTTATTTCAGAAAATAGACAGTAATTTGGGACTTTCTAAGCAGAATGCACTAAAAGTGAAAAGTAAAAAGGGAATAGATACAAATAAATCTTATTGTTATTTAATTATACCTGTAAGAGATCACTAGTAGTGATGAGGTCGCCTTTGCATACTGCCTCTATGCGCTAAATGTCTTTATTGTGTTGTGTTTTTATTTTTATCTGTTTTCAATATTGGTCTATATTTCTCTTGTAAAATATTTTATTTTCTGTATGTATGCAATAGAAATTTATCTATCTAAAAGTGGTTGTGTCGCAACAAGATAAAGCTTCGATTTCTTTAGTTCAGTTCAGTTCAGTTCTTAATTATTCGAGCGTGCCAGCGATTTCTTTAGTAAGCTCTACTTGTTTTAATGTGTTTTGACGGAGTTAATTGTAATAAATTGAAAGTTAATTGTCGATTATAGATACGCAGTATTGTTTTTAGGCGAAATCTAGCTTTATATTGGTCGAAAAAAAAATCCCATCAAACAGGAGGCTGCCAATCGGGATCTTACGTCGAATGGCCGTGAAATTGAGATTTAGCTACAAATGTCAGTTACGCGAAATTATCCAATGCTAGTTACGCGGATTTGCACTATCCCCGACGATATTCGTTTGTAATTGCCAGGCATTTTGTCGGTAAAGCAAAAAAAATACATCGATTCTTTTTATAAGGGTAAGATAGTATGCCATCTTATACTCACGTTTTGTATGTCATCTTACCCAATAGATATATGAATTTAATTTTAACCGTTGTGACAAAAGTTTATAGGTTAGGTTGCGCTTTTAGCGTTAGTTGTGTCATATAATAATCCTATTTTACATTTATAATTAGTTCAAATAGAAAATCTTTTTCTTACATGTCTTTTCACCATCAAGCAAAAGCGAAAGAAAAATTTGTTGCAATTGAAAATAACGAAAACATGAATTACTTGCCCATATGCATTCACTTTCAGCCATACTGAATTTAAGCACTAGCTGCATCTACAGACACTCTCTAAAACGTCACAAGATCGCACTTAGCGCTAATAGTTTCATCAATATTGGTAGTGTGTCATCTTATCATAGTATGCCATCTTGAGCACAATTCCCCTACTTATTTAATTATGACTTGGATAATGACAAACTATTAAAAATGCATAAAGAATCGAAAAAGAACCTCCAATAAAATAAACTTCTCTTTTTATTTTATACCAAAAAAGTATTACAATGCATGTTTATAGAATATAAAAGTATATAGAGCCTAAATAATTTAATCTATTTTAGTACGTTAACGAAACATATAACTCCACCGACGTCGTCAGCATCTCGTCGTCTGAGCTTAACGAAGCGTCGACAGGCTTTCATTGATAATAAAAAAGCCAAAATGAAGCAAGCCCAGAGCCTCGTAGAACTAAAGAATGGACATAAAAAAGTTAGTGAAATGCTAAACCCGCAAAATTCGGATAGCGAGGTTCCTTATACTTCCCTTTTGACTAACGAATGTGTGTTGGATAATGTCGTAAATAGTGATGGTAAGTTATATTTTTTTATATTTTTTTTTATAATTATTTTTTGTTTGAGACTAGTCGTAACGCAAGGGAGTACAAGAGTTTGGCTGAAAACGCGACTGGTTGTAAGTTCGATTTCCGCTCGAGGAAATGAAATATTTCATATTTTCAATTCATCGCTTTAGTGTCGAAGCAATAGCGTGGCGTACAGTTCTGCCCTTCAGCACATAGTTCTTCCGGAATTCGGCGGAGTGTCTTAACACTAGGCTCCCTTTACTTACCCTACTACATGCGAGATATTGTGCAAAACTAAAAAAAAATGAAATGTTTTGTTTATTCTAGATAATATTTCGTTTATTTTTTTTTTACTTATTTTAAAGATAAGAGATCTTTTTTTTCTAACAGAAAACGTAAACGGAATACTTCAAAGTGAAGAAATGTACATAGAAATTCTTTTGGACACCGTTGCCAATATGTCACCGTTGTTATTGGGGTCAAAAGGCGTTAAAAAGCTTAAATCGGGTAATTTTTTCCTGCACCTAATAGATTAATATAATATTATACAATACAAGCTTTCAAATTTTATATATGTTTTAATTTTTCTTGTTAAAAAATTTACTTTTATTATTCTACTAGCGACCCTCTTGCGGCTTCGCCCGCTTTTACTACTGGTTATTCATATAATGTATGCTTTTGCAAGGCACTTAAGATAATGTGAAAATTAATTAAACCCTAATGCAACCCGCATTTTCGTAGTTTCAATAAGGATTTTCCAATTGTTTTACACAGCAAGGATTTTTTAGTAGGTACCGTAATTTAAAATTTGTGCTACTAATCTTTTCAAGTACTTATTAATATATATTTAAACGACTATTTTTAGATAGTTAAATGACTATTTTTAAACGGAAGAAATTATAAACAAAAACCTACCCACTAATAACTACTACAAAAAAAATGAAACCAAATATATCGCGCTGAAATAATACATTCAACTCCAATTATCCAATACGTGCAAACGCATCTAAATCTTCGTTGCTATGCCTCTATAGCGGGCGGGTTTTTTTTTCGAGCTTGTGGTTAATGCTGAAGAGGGTATTCTGTCCCTGATGAAAAGCAAGCACTACGTGGCTGTCTGTGAGGAAAATTAAATAGAATGCATTGACCGGGAATCGCACCCGGGCCGCCCGCGTGGCAGGCGAGCACCACTGAACCACCGATGACTGCTCATGACGCGCTTGTATAAGCAAAACATCTCAGGGCGCGTTTTGCAGCAAGGATGTTTTGATATTGTAACAACTTCTAAAGTAGTTATTAAAATAAAAAAACAGTAAAAGACAGTTTTGATCTACATTAAATGGCCAGCGTAACTAATATACTTATTTATATGCTGAGAGTAAGGGATAAGTAAAACTTGAGTCGGCACAGCTGATGTGTCAACGGCGGGATGTGTCAACAATTAAATGCGTTTTTCTCTAATACTATCCGCAATTTCGAAATAGTGTAGAAAGCAAATTTTATCTTCGTTTAACGTAGAAATTTAATAAAGTATTTTAAAGGATAAGGATTAATACCATTATGGGAAAATATCCCTCACAATAAAAAATATATTGAAATTACTATTTTTAGACAGAAATCTGATCACTACACGTTATTCTTAAAAGATAAAAATATGCTGTCGCGGACTTTTTTGTAGATCTTATTAAGAGGAACAATACTCCAGTACATTATTTTCATGTAGTACTTACCATTAAAGCAGCGCATGCGCGAAAGTGTATCAACGGGTAGGACTTTAGACACATTTATCGTATTTATGTTAATTTACATAAGAATGTACAAATAATAAACTATATATAAACCTTCCCTGAGAAATACTCGACCTAATGGTGAAAACCGCATAAAAATCCGTTGGGTGGTTTAGAAGAAGAAGAGTTAGAAAGTTCAGACAGACACGAAAAGCGACTTTGTTTTATAAGATATAGGATATTCTTATTCCAGGTAGAGTTCAAGCTAGTAAGAAATCTGCTCAAAAAGTAACAGAATATTATCAAAATTTGTTATGGGGTGATGTTGGTGGTTGTCTAGAACACCTGGTGCTGTGGTGGTCTTCTTTCCCTTTGGCTACACGGTAAGTAATCTAAAGTAAATCTAAATCTAATTTAAGTATGAATTATAAAACGTTACTTATAAAAAAAATTTTTTACTTAGCTTCATACTGTATTCCGCTTATAACAGGGTAGACAGAGGAAACGTAATGTTAAGATACTCCATTCTCCACTTTTCAAATTAGAATTTGGAGACATTACATGTTAAATTGTGGAACTCAACGCCGCGCTTGACTAATATTATACCAACCACTAACGCAGGTCGCCAAGCACGAGTCAAAATCTACGAGAATGGTTATTTGCTACTTTCAACGATAACAGTAAGTAAAAATCTCGTTTATCATTAGTTATTTATTATGTTTATTTTACCTTAAACAGTATGTAGAGTGCTCACACTGTGCGGAGAATATTTTTAGTTCCGGATAGCTAGAATGGTTTCTACTTATTGTAAGTGTATTGGCGATCACAATGAATGTGATAATTAAAATTTCCATCTGGATTTTTTCTTGATTTAATAAGCATTTAAGAGCTTTTTTAGCTTTACGCTGTATCCAGGATATAGCAGGATAGACAGAGGATATGTGATGGAGTGTTAAGATACTCTGATTCCCTCTTTCCGCCGAATTTTTAAATCATTGGCAGTGTTGAGTATTGAAACTCAATGCCACGCTTTGCCTTTTAAGAACTTTTCAAGATTTGAATTAATGTGTCTTTGTTAAAAATATATATGCACTCGTTCATATATGATGTTATCTCCATCATATATGAACGAGTGCATATATATCAAATGACTAGGTCATTATAAATAGCAGATTTAATGTAAATATATCATTAAACTTTTTGTTAAACTTGAAAAATATAATTAACTACACAATAGATACTCCAGAGCTAGTGCTGTCTTCATTGAGGATATTGGCAGATGCTTTAGGATGTCACGTTACTTCTACATCTTGGGATAAACATTTTGGGTGAGTTTAACTATAGCACGATTGATGAGTCGTGGACACTCTGAAGTTCGCTATAGGTGGCTGCGCAGAATTTGATTTTAGATTTTATTTTTAATCTTTTTTTGCGGAGTGAACAAAGCCTAACTTCACGGCGACCACGATTCGTCGACTACTGTATAATTTTAAAATATAATATTATCCTCAAAAATATAAATAAATTCTATTAATTATTTAATATAACTGATGTACTAACTTTTACCTTGTTTTGATTTTATTGTAGAGCGACATTAACAACGAACTTGGAACAAGCGTCGTTAAAGGATTACCCAGATCTTTCAGTGTATGTTACAGAAGTAAGTATTTTCAATTATTTTTCAATGAAAATTATTTGTTCATAATAAAATGGTCCAAAATAGTCCAGATATCATGAATTCATATTCACATACAAATAGCGATGAATTAATGTATGTTTTTTATAATATGCTTTTCATTAAAATAAATCAACCGTAATTAGACAGATTTTGACTTTTGATTTTTACAATCTAGGCAACGGTGTCTGGTGCTAACTTCGCAGTGATGCTTCAAGGGTTAGTCGCTCTTAACAACCACTGTGAAGTCACTTGGGACTATATATTAGGAGCGCCGTTAGAAGACCTGCCTATTGTGGAGCAAATACCTATTTTACATAGACTTGGTAAGTGTTACTTATAAAGTTGGTGATAATATATAATAATTTCTATTTTATAAAAAAAAAACAATAAATTTAAGACACTATTTTTGCATATAAAATTTATTATCACGAGATATTTCTGTAAGGAAGCTTATTAAGAAAACTTATTATGTTTTCTTAAAGGGTTTTGTAGATGTCTCTTTAGTTTTTTTTTAAGATTTAAGTAGAGTGAGAAAGCAATATGGGGAAAAAATGCTTATTTATATTATACATTTTTTCTGTATATAACAGTGTGTGTGTGTTTTTACTGTAAATGCGATGGTTGTGTGTTCAATTTTTACTCTGACTCTTTTTACTCTGGTATTAAAATACAGAGCGGCAATTTAAGCAATACCTAGGGAACAGAGTTTCTTAAAATTACCTATCCTACTATACCTAATATGGTTGACATATCCACCCAGACCACTCGGTCCACACGTACCGTCTGTGGGTATCGGGCGCGGCGCGCACGCTGGCGGCCTCGTGGTCCATGGATGACTTCTTCCGCGTGGCGCACTGCGACCTGCGCGCCTGCCTCGCCTGCCTCGCCAGCTTGCGGTTTGCCGACCACTCGGACACCATAGAGGCGGGTAAGGGAGTATCCGTATATTATGTATTCGTTTTTTGATTCTTTGACTCCTTCACTGTCTTTGTCACTGTTTTTATGTTTGTGAGAATAGAACTTTTCATATGACTCTGTTTACGGCACAACTGCACAATTTAATTAAAACAGTAATTCGGAAATTACAATTATTACACTAATTTCTAGTTTAATGCTTGGATATTATATTTCAAAATGTGGTGTTACGAAATTTAAAATGTCTTCTCACCTCTTATAAGATAATGGGAAAAAATAAAAACAATAAAAATAGTGAGTGTTCAGTGAAAAATAATAAATAGAAAAAAAAAGTCTTCGAGGTAAAGTTCTTACTAGTGTATTATATTTTTCAGGAAAAATCGGTGTCCATGAAAATGTTTGCGCTAAAATGAGAGAAAAATTAGTGTCAGAAGTGAAAGTTAATATTCAAAAATTGAAGGTATGTACAAAAATGCAGTATAAAATTTCATCAGTCTAGTCTCAGTTTAGTTTAACTAGTTAAACTCAATGGTTGTGGGTTCAATTCCCTCTTGGGGAATGAAAATATTAGACTTAAGTTCCGCCACTCAACATCCAATATACGAAATCTAGTCTTAATACTAGGTTCCCACTATATGTAAAGCTAAATAAATAAGTATCCCTGTATCAGGACGCTTTAGAGGACATCACATGTGTGCTGTCGTCGGTGTGCGCCACCACCAGCCTCGCGCACCTCACCATGGTGTTCCCGAGCCACGCCGAGTGGCGCCGCGTGACGCGCGTCGACGTCACGCATTCGCTGTATGTGCATGAGTTTTTGGGTAAGTAATGAAAAATATCAATTCTCTCGCATTCTTGAGGTATTAGGTATTAAGTAGCGAAACTCAACGTTGCGCTTTGCCTTATACCGTAACTGAAACAAGCAATCGAACCCACAACTGTCGTGTTTACTACTATAGTAGATACGTAATATGTACTAGATAATTATCGACTATTAAGATTTATAATTTGTTTATTAATTCACAAACTCGGTCCCAAAATCCTTTAATTTAGCGTTTAGTTAATAACAAAAATAATATTTTCCCTTAGACAAAATGTTGCTACCAGTGATAAAGGCGTCGCAAGACATCGCGACATTAAATATGATCCTGCGCATAATGTGCGAGTCGTGGCTGCATCACATTTACGTCGCCAAAGTTAAATTTACGTAAGTTTGTTTTTTTTTTTTTTTAACATTTGTCGATTTGACGCTTTTAATAGTGTCCATCTTTAAATATTCTGTCTTTCATTTAGGCTTACTATTAAGAAATAGATCAGCGATAGATATATTATAAAAATTATGTAAGTACTTAGGTATAGTAAAAATTATATTTTCACCTCTATCCTTCCATACGTCCATTATCCAATTTTACAAGGGCTATTTGTACAATTTGGATTTGAAATTCATTTCTTATATAAGTGTAACGAATTGACGATACTGCGAAATCAATAATAATTATTAAAATAAATCCAAAACTCAAGTATATTTTAATGTAAATCTCGTAGCCATATTATCTATACTACCTACCTACTAATATAAAATAGAACCAAACCTAGTCTCGGAGACTAAATGAAAAAACAACAATAAAGACATAGTTATCGTACATATTAATTTTGTATTAATTATAGCAAAGACGCAGCGTCGCAACTCTTAGCTGACTTCAATGAAGTCAGGAATTGGTTGAACGAATGCAAGCACCTGCAGGCGGCGGCTAAGAAGCAAATGTTACAGAACGAAGTACTTAGGTATGACTTAAGAGATATTCTAGACACGGACTCCCTCTCATCCCCTCAGTTCTTACCCTGTCTGCAAGACGCTTTAATACTTAACTTTCTGAATGCGCACTGTACATAATAAAATATTAAGATAGCAATCATGATAGTAATTGCTATCCTAATATTTTAACTATCTTAAGATTAAAACCTTAAAAGTAGTTTTGCTTCAATGTGTTGGCCTTGGCAGTGTTCCACAATGGAATACATAATTTTGTTTTGTAAGAATAGTTGTTTGACAGAAATGTATCTGAAAATGTACTCCTAAAGAGGCAACTACCTTAATAATTACTTATATACATACATACATCGCTATATTGTGAACAGGCGGTGCGAGGGTGTGGGGCGTCTGCTGCTGCACGCGCCCGGAGACCTTATCTCCATGCAGGACTCCACCATGCAGTCCGCCAAAATACGCAAAAATGGTAAATATACAATTAATTTAAGTTACTTATTATCTTGAACATTTTACAAATGTAAGTTAAACTTATATGATTTTATATTATACTAACTGCCCCCGAGTGGGTACCTTCACTCGAATATTTATTTAAGTGTATTTGAGAAATATTAATTAATTATTTTAGCTTAATTTAAGCTACACTGTTATGTGCCAAATAAATCGTTCTTATCTCTTCTTTTTAAAAAAACTTAAATCAATCTGAGAATTTATTTCATTTTGGTCGCAAAAATTGTCATATTTAGTATTAAAAGATTTCACAACAAAATAAACAAAACATAAAACTATTTCCCATCTATCTATGTAGTTAGGCGGTAGGCACACGCTCTAGGCAAACGCAGTTTTAAAATTCGGATCCCGTGGTTCAGCTGTTCCGGAAATTAACCCGGACAAACAGAAAGAAAAAATACGTTTATTTTCCAATCACAAACAGAACCTGTAATTTTATCTTTAATTAAAATATAACTAATTGTTGCACTGACGTACATGGAATATACATTTTTGAATTTTTGTCTATCTTTTGATAATTGATCTAATGGCTTAATCCACTTAATTAACATAAAATTAAATGCAGTAATAGTGATTATTATTACAGTTTCAGAAAACGACACCCCCGAACAAGTGATGCCGGCGGAGATGTACGTGCCGAACCAAAAACAATGGCTGACGTTACGCGCCAACGCCTTGCGGGGGCCCGTCGCCTTCGCTTTATGCTGTATAGTTCTACAGTGATTGTAATTAAATAAAGAGATTATTTAATGTTCATTGTAGTTTTATATTTTATTTTAATGTTTATTGCAGTTTTATTGTTTATTGTAGGTTATTTAGTTTTACAATGTATCTCGCATATAGCATTATAGGTAGTGTGGCTCTCTATTCTCCAAGGTCCGTCAAAGTTTTGTAACTCGAGTGTTGAAACTCAACGCCGCTTTTTGTCTTGTTACCATATCCCGTTTACTCGGACACAGTGTAAGTGTGCTTCGTATTAGCAGTTCGCCATCACTAACGCCTTCAAATAACTGTATTTTTAAAACGGTCCAATTTAAACGACATTTTAGAGTGAGCTGAATTCTGAATTAGGATTAATTATAAAATAAAAGAATATTATATATAAATTAATGTATTGCATACATACCGTTACAATATAATCTAACAACTTTTATAAATATGTCTAGATTAATCGATTGAGGCAAAATAACGTCCACTTAAGCTGTCTTCGAGTTTCAGGTGACTTGAAATGTAAGCATACATTTCAAGTCACTCACACAATTCATAGAATTTTGTTAGGACATTTGCTTTAGGACAACTACTAAAGGTTTTGAAAATAATTATATGTATATCATCAGAATATATCATCATTTGTCATTTAAACTTTTCTAAACGTGTGACATTTTTGTATTCATATTTCCTATTCTTTGAAACTTTACATATTGTTGATAAATCGAAAGATATTCTACTTTCAACTTATATGTACATATTAAGTATATAATCTAATTACAGAAAAACTATTTCATATAACTTATACTTTAAAAAATAGATTTCATCGTATTCAATTATACAATTACTATAAAAAACTAAATCCTTAAGATAAGATAGAATTTAGTCAAAACGACAACTTAATTCAAGCTTTAAGTCACTACCTTAAATTAACACAACTTTATATACATTAATGTTTATACTAGTTTTTTATGTCTTACAAATGGACCTTTATAATATATAGTTGATTAAGACTAAAATATCTATACATTAATTACATAATTAATAATTAGAAAGCTATTATCAACAATAAATGTTTATACTTCACATAAACTTTTTGAAGTTTTTAGTATTATTAAAAAAATATTATAACAGAAAAAATAAAAATTTAAATTAAGTAGATATATCTGATGATTCACATTATATATGATTAAGGATGTGACGTAGAGGGTTCGATTCGTACTAGGTTCCATTACCTCGCTTTGATAAAAAGAAAAGGCGCAGCGTTGATTTCCTCTACTCAACACGCAATGCTTCGAAAATTGGGCGGAATGTCTTGACTCACTTGACTGACGAACAGAGTGTATTGACTCTATTCGTATAGTAGCTGCATTATTACCACATAAAATTACCATTCGATGTAAAATTTTACATGTTGAGCAAAAGAAAAGTGTACATTAAAAAAAACTATATATGACGTCTCAGTTAACCAATATTAACAGAAAAAATTAAAACAGAACAATTCAGTGATTTTTGGCAAATATCAAATCTTCATCATCCGATTCGTTTCTGCGACATTTTTCTTTTAATTTCTCGTATTCATTTCGCTTAATAAGATCGTCCTTCAACTTCTCCATATCATTGAGAAGACTGCTAACTTGTATATGCTCCAATTTGTTATCAGGTATGGATTCCTTATCACTGTCAAGACCTGAATCACTGGCGGAGTTTTCTTCATCAAAATTCAATTCTTTTTCATTATCAGACTTTTCTTTAACACTTTCGTCAGAACTGTCCTCTTGAATGCCTATTCTGTATGCTTTGGGTGCATTATCTTCTAGTCTCTTTTGTTGTCTGGAAATTTCTTTATCAGTGTTGGGCATCTTGTCTTTACCCTTTTGGCGATTTTTCTTTTTTCTTATACTTTTAGCGATAATACGTTTTTGGTGGTCAAGTTGTGGGAATAGTTCTGTGAAATTATATTTATATTAATACATATTTAAGTGTTATGTTAATGTCGCTAATTGTCATTAATATGATTTATCTTTAATTTAAATTACAAATAGACCATTTTATCTTATGATTATCACAACGAAATCTATAAACTATTTTTAATATCGGAGTATACTGAGTGACACAGTGCTTAAGTGGCATACCATGTGCTGATGTAAGTGCGAGCTCCGCGGCATTCATCTCTGCCTCTTGTATGGAGTGTCCGCGCGCGGCTGCAAGGCGCGTGCCGCGGAAGTAAACGCCGACTGTATACACGCGAGTGTTTGTCGGGCCGAGGCATTCGATCACCCTGCAGAAAAACACAGAAAAATTACAAAATGATATGGAATTATAATTTCTTAATCAAAAATGTTATATTATTAATGATTTATTGGTAAGGTTGTATATAATTCGCAAAAATAAATACTTTTAGAAAAAAATAATATATAACACAATTAAACAGCATATTGATTAGTAACTAGTGTAAATATATTATACAGCAAGATTGCGGTAAAGGTAAAGTGTGGGGGCGATGATGCCGGATGGGCAACACTCACCCCAGAATGTTTGTGAACAAAAAAATACACACAAACACAAAGGTACACTCAAACATAAAACAATACACTAAAAGCACAAAAATAAACATACTTATAAACAGGTATATCCGGCTCGCCGCCTTCCATTGACCTCAGCGTGAGGCAACATTGCTGCAGTTTTGACTTAGGATCATTCCAGTTCTGGTTCAGTATGAAGTCCTGGAGACGCGGGAACAGGCACGCGTTGCAGAACGCCTGGCAGTATTCTAAGTTCTGAAATTTTATAATGTTTACGCTTAAAATATAATAGAAAGTGAAAATAAAAATGATTACTTAAAAAAGGAGTTATCTCGATCTGTGTAAAGCATTGTGATAGTGAATGTGCTACTAGAGAGCGGTAAAATTTAAGAAAAATGAAATACAATAAAAAAATATGTATAGAGTGAGTGTTTGAGTGAAAGTCAGCAGATATGAACCCTGGGCTTTATCTTGATACGAGAGCGAGGAAGCAAAAATAATTCATTTTCTCGACGGGGATTCGAATCGTCAACCATAGTGCTTATACTCAGACGTGCCAGGTCGGAACCTACAAATAAAATAAAGTCGTTTGCGGTGCTCGTGGTCGGTATGTAATAATTATTCTTCAAATATTATATACCTTATCAATATACAAAGCACCCAAAAACGCTTCAAGCAAATCAGCTCTATGCTTTTTGGTGGTCGGCTTCGCTTTGGGGTTGTTGTATATGGCGTACGCGGACATGTTCAGGTCGTCGCACACCATCGCCTGCGTGCGGTTGTTGACCAGCGACGAGCGTAGTAACTGTGGAATTAATTATAAGAAAGAGTAGTAGTAAAGAGTAGAGAAAGAAAATAGTTAAGGTAAATTGTTATTTTTTAGCTTTACGCTGTATCCTGCATATAGCAGGGTAGGCAGAGGGAAACTGGGAATCTAGTGTTAAGACACTCCGGTCCGTTCCCCACTTTCCGCGAATTCTGGAGGCATTTTGTAGCGTTGTTGAGTAGCGGGACGCGCTTTATTTCATACCTTAAAATTTATGGTGGTTTGCTTTGTAACGAGGTAAATTACTAAGAAGATAATTTAAAAACAAAATAAAATATCTATACCGACAAATGCCCCTCCTGGTGATCAGGAAAGTGTCTATAAAGGCGATCGGATACGACCAATTGCAGTACTGTATCTCCCAAGAATTCCAATCGTTGGTTAGATCCTAGGGTTAAGTGCGTGAAACCCACGGAGCGGTCGGTGAATGCGCGTGCTAGAAGTCTAATGTGTTTGAATTTTACACCTGTAATTAATAAAATAAAATTAAATAATAAAATAAGTAGAAAAAATTAATATATATTAATTATCAGAAAATAAATTAAATAAGTTGACGAAAAATCTACTAAATCATATTTTTAGATAAAAAAAATCCTACCAATAGACTCCTCAAATTCGGTCAATTTCTGTAAAAATTCAAAGTTCTTTATATATTTTCTATCACCAAGCGGTTCTTGATCTTGCAGAGGATGTGGGCGATCTTTAGTCCACACTTCGAGAAGATCAGCTTCGTGGTACCAAAGTGCTAAACCAAATACTCTATCCGTAACCTGTGAAAGATAAGTATAGTAGTAGATCAAGAAATTCAATATTTTAAAGGTTTCGCTAGCTTACTTCGTGATGTTTTTGGTGGTACCTTCAAAAAAAAGCTTCAAAGCCACCTGGGTTGTGGCTTTCGGGACAATATTTGAAAGAAATAAGCACAATATGCAATAAATGCTTCTGATCTGATCATTTCATTTCAATTTAGCTACTTTAATACTTATACTCGAGCCGATAACTGAACAGAATATTTTAATTCCTCTCGGGTCCTGCTTGCAGCAAATAAAAAACAAAACATTCTATACATACCTGTACCCCGGCATCCAGGAACAGAGCGCCCATGAGCGCCTCGAAGCAGTTGGCCATGGCGTGCCGCATTACCACCTCGCGGCACAGGTCCGACCCATGTGCGTACAGCATGTACTGTTCCAGACCTATGTTCTATAAACACAATTACTGTTAAACGCATGAAACGTGGAAGGCAGAATTAAGCCTGACCATTCCCCTTGCACCGGCCCATTTACAGATCGTATTTTGATATGGTCTATAAAGTGGGCGTAGGCAATTTTGCACCCAAATTCATGTTGGAGTAACGAAATTCAACGCCACACTATGTTTTTTCACAGAGCAGGAAAATAAAAATAATTCATTGACCTGGACGCAATATCCACAATTATCGTGTTTACAGACAGACATTGTCTCTACACCAAGATTACCTCTTAATCATATAAATATTAATTAATTAATTAATCATATAAATTGAAAAAATACCTTTTTTTTCTCAGTTTCACACTGTATCCCACACACAGCAGTCGCGTTTACTGCCACACTTTCTGCCCCTGCGCCGTCTGGCCTCAACATAATAAACACAAATAATACTACAAAAGAAAAAAGAAATACTCACCTTAGCCAACTGCGCCAAATGTTGATTTTGCACAATCGAAGCCCTATACGTTGCTAAACCACCTTCAGATAGTCCGGGGAACATACGGAACAGGTGTATACTGGATATGAACTCCACTACCGCATCGCCGAGGAACTCGAGACGCTCGTTGTGCTTTATTTCTGATTCCGTTTCACTTATTTTGCCGAAGCGGGACATTATGTTTATTAGTGTTACTATGCCTGTGGAATTAAGTTGTATTTTTAATTTTGAGGCAGTTGAGTAATAGCTATAACTGTTATAAATGTAATTTTGCTGTTGCTTTATTTATATATATTTTTTTAGCTTAACGCTATCTCGTACATAGTAGAATAGACAGAGGAATCCTATTGTTAAGACATTTCGTTCTCCACGCGCCGCCACGCTTTGTCTTGTTACCAGAGCCAGGAACGAAAACAGTTCATTATCCCTAGTATGATTTTGGTAAAGAAAAGTTGATATTCGGGTTCGAATGGAACCCACAACCGTCACATGAACAGACAGGCATTGCCGCTTTATTTTTATGTCTATTTTTCTTTACCAAAATCGTTTTTATTCAGTGAAAATAAAACTTACCCTTCTTCCTAGTATAATGTATCCGTCTATCGCCATATTTAGGCTGCCTTATGCCACAATTAGTCAAACTATTGCGGGCGTGATCCGGATTTGTACCAAAATTCTCCCTATAAGACGGATGTGTAAGTGCTGTTTGTAGTAATGCCCGTTGTTTGAATGTATATCCGATTTTTTCTTCTAAACTATCCAGGGATTTGTGGAAGCGTAGATGGCGCACTAATACTGGTATTAACATTGCGTGCTGGAATATAATGTAACAATAAGTACTAATACAAAATGATAGTAACTAATTTAATTAAAACTTAAAAGTAAATGTAAATAATCAAAACCATTCATTAGTACTTCTTGATAAAAAAAGCAATATTAACTAAACAAGGGAAATTCTAAACGCTTATGGATACGCTTGAACCTCAGAACCTATTCTTTTCACCCCCATATATGTATATACGTTTGGACTATTGAACCTGCGCTCGTAATTTTTCCTCAATATGGTTTAGGTCACTGTTGCGTCTGCGCTCGTTTTTTTTTTCATGTCTAATTAGGATTTTTGATTTCCAACTTAAATAACACGCGCCACTACTAGTGCACTCATACTCTTTGTATAATCCAATAACAAAAAATAATAAAACCAACGATTGACTAAAAAAGGAAATTGTTCAATTGACGGTTCAATTTGCACTCTGGAAAATGTATTATTTTAACTCTTCACTCTGGAACCAAGACAAAGCGCGGCATTGAGGCACCACTCAACACATATGTCAAAACAAAGCCTGAAAATTGGGAACTGTGGGATACAGTGTGAACCTAAAATAATATATATATAATAATAAATCGTACCTGGACAACATCACACATGAGACCCGTAGTATAAAATCCTTCAGAAGATATAGCAACTGTGACATCCCTTTTCATTTTACTTTGAGTCCTCATTTCTTGTAAAAGCGCTTCCTTAGCCGCAAGCTTTTGTCTCTCCATTGATGAAGGCTTCGCCATATTGGCTATTAAATGGCGATATTTAACGTAGTAACGCCAGGCTTTTTGATATCTGGAAGAAGTGTTAATATTTGTGTAATAGATATATCCGGTTTTTTGTGTTAAGACTTTTGAGATATTGAGTATTGAGTAGCGCAACTTAACAAGGCACTTTGTGTGCCAGAGTAGGCAAATGTATATAATTTAAATATATTCATTTATATAATTAAAATAGGAATAATGTATAGATAGAATAATGCAATTACTTTATATATTTTTTACAAAAAAAATGAATAAAGCATAATACAAGACATTGAAAATATCATGTGAATTACTATGGAAAGGTAATATATTGAAATTATTATTTAATTAATGTTTCTAAACAAAATATTAATTAACGACACAAAAATTTATATCATAATAAAAATAGAAGTTGAAACTCACTCAGGGTTGCCAGCATAACTGAGCTGCGGTGGTCTTATACCAAAGTGTACAATTTCCGGAAAGTAAGTTTTGACATCCTTAGCTTCCTTCGAGTCTGGAGTGGGCGGAGTGCGGTCTATTTGGTCCACGCGGACCGAACACGGCTTTTTACCAGGATACGTTACTATCATGCCTGTGTTTTGTGGAAATAATGGAAAAATAATGGTGAAAGTTGTATTAAATATTCTCAAATGATTTATTATAAATATAGATGGAAATAAAAAAATATTTTTCTTTTATTTTAATTTAATTAAAATCTATAACTATAACAAATCCTAGGAATTACGTGTTCGAATTCAATTTTTTTTCGGTAGAACAGCCCATTTATCGAGAAAGCAATGGACTATATTACATTATGTTAATAATTTCATCCCAGACACTCAAATTGTATGACATTGCCACATACACAATTCTTTGTTATATCCATTTGACCACGCGAACGATGCCGCAGGTACAAATATGATGATAAATGGAAAAATAAAAAAATATATATTATATAAAGCACCTTTAATCCTGTCAACAAATTTCTGCCAACTGTAATGATCCATGTCGTGGAACTCCTCAAGGCGCTCCGGAGGGATAAGGTAGTCACTTTCATTTATCAAATATTTCAAAACTTCACACATTGATAGCACCTGTTAGCACAATAAAGATATATAAAAATATTTTAGACCTTTTTTTTGAGAGATTTTGTTTTAGATGTATAAAATTTTAAACGTAGCGGGACTACAACCCGCGTCTTTTAAGAACCGTCCAAGTCTAAAGTGGGTTATAACTTATAATCTTGTAATAAATTTTACTATTTCTGATACTACAAAGTCCAGTGGAACATTGAATAAAATTAAAATATATATCTGGAGAAACAGATTTTGTCGTGATGATATCCGATATTAATTTATTCTGTACAGAATGAAAGTGCTGCTGCTCTAACGTATTTCCCCAAATAACCCATAAAGAAACTCGTAATTACCTTCGAACAAGAGAACTAAGAACGTACGATATACCAATCAAAGTGTAAACATCGTTGATTTTAAAAATGTTAAAAATCAAAGAATACCTCACATCCTCCTTCAGGTAAATATCGTATGAAACGCGGCATGAAGTGAAACTGTGAACACGAATCCTCTGACCCTTTGCCCAGATCCAGGTCTACTAATTCCATCAATTCTTTGAAAAGATAATCCTCTGCAATACAAATGTTGTATTATATGAGTAAATATAAAAAGATTTTTAATGTGACTGAAATTGCAGCCCGTAGGTACTTACGTTAAAGAGATTTTTAATATGCTCAATATTATTAAGAATATTTTTCCGTACATTTGTTTTTTTTATAGTAATACTTTTTATAATAATATTTTTTATATATTAATAGGCCATAAAAATAATTTTATATCCCATATCACAAAGATATTTACCAAATACATCCAGTTCTTGTATAGTAAAGTTCTGCGGTGGTGGTTCTTCCACGTAGAATATCGTGTATTCTATATTGAACCTTATGACTTTGCATTTGGGCAGCTTCTTCAACTTATAGTGGGAAAACATTGAAAATCCAGAAAAAAGGAACTCGTGCTCATCGTGTGCTATAATGGTTGGAGCTTTGATCAGGAAATTAGTAGGTGGTGATACTGTTATACTGAAAATAATAATAATCATTTATTATAAAACCATGAAAGAGTCCCATATTGAAATAAATATGCCAAAAGAATATAAAATATTAATATTTATAATATTCCTCTTCCGATTCTAAACGAATGAATTACAAGAAAAAAATATAGCCACATGAATAATATCGTAATTTTAAAATAATCACAGTTAGATTTTAAATTACAAATGAAGCAAAAGGGAAAAAGATACTATAAGGAAAATAACTAATAAAAATCTATATAATTTAAATCAAATCAAATTAAAACCACTGAATCTCGCATACAACAGGGTAGGCATAGGGAATCTAGTGTTAAGACACTCCACAAGACGACGGCAAGCGAGAATCAATGCTTTTCCTTTGCGTTTATAGTCAAACGCTAGCCCACTGAGCAAAGATAGCATACAATACTATAACTATACTATATAAAAAGTATTTTTAATAGTATATCTATCTAGGACCGGACGGAGTGGCGAGAATTAGGGGAGGCCTATGTCCAACAGTGGACGTTGAAAGGCTGATGGATGGATGATATCTATATAATCTACAAATAACAAAAAAAATCTCACCAATAATGATACAATTTCCCAATATTACTCTTAGTGGGCGCACACTTTGGGAAGGTCTGCTCGCCCGCGTACACGCCGTGGTGTATTCCGTGGCGACGAGCGCGCGCGCTGCACCTACACAGAGGGCCGCCGTTCATTTCACCGCTGTTGTTGAACCTGGGGACGACAATTATAGTTTTGATTTTTGATTCAGAAATCGTATATAAATTAAGGTTAATTTTTAGTATATGTATATTTATCCGTATTACGAAATATTGCGTATGGAGTGACGGAACTCAACGCCGCGCTTTGTGTTATTACCCAAAGCGAGCAAATCACAATTTATTCGACCTAATCGGAACATAATCCACGACCTTCGCGTTTATTGTTAATAGTTACAGTTAAAAACTCACCAATATTTTAATTTTTAATGAAGATTTAATAAAAATGAAATTATCAGTACCGCACTTAGCAGGGTAAGCAATAGAACCTAGTGTTAAGACACTCCGTTCCCCACTTTCTGCCTAATCCCGGAGGCATGGTGTGTTGAGTACTTATGTACTCAACATAAGTATTTTCGATTACTTACTAGAAGGTCTCAATGACTCAACTCAAGTAAAAATTAATATGAATAAAGCTATTTTTTATTATATATTTAATTATATATAATAATTTTATATTTATAAAATTCGCTAAAATATGAAACAAAGTAACGCCAAACTCCGTACATCAAATTATATTGTGCACACAAATGTACATAGGTGAGTTTTGTTTCTTAACTTACCATAATTCTGGGTGGAGCCGCCTCGGGTGGCTCTGTTTCCTCTGCAGCTCCAACATGATGCGATCAGTATATCCTTGCAAACCTTCCTCGTCTAGACTTTCATCACTTTCTGAGGATGATGAACTCTTCTCTTCTCCTATTATAGTTGAATTTAATTGTATAATATATTTCAAATATTATAAATAAAATTGTATATAAAACTATGTATTTAAGTTATAAAACCTTTCCTTTTCCTTTCTTTTTGATTTGTATATGAGCTCACAAGTTACTTTTTGGTAAGCAAGGGGAGTATGGGATTTTTTTTAGTGGGCAAGGTTCCTAAAAATATTAGTGATAAATCATACTCTTAACTATCTTTTTCCAAATAGAATAAAATAATAATTAATAAAAAAATACCATAATTGCTTTGACACATTAAAACAAGAGAGGCCAAAACTAAGCGTAGGTACTATACCCACTATGGGACAATGTCTGTATAGCGCTGGTTGTGTGTTACATTTCCATTCATAATATGAATTTATACTCAATAAGGTTCCAATATCGCGGCATTCATCAGATATTAATATTTTTTCTTATTTTATATTTACCTTTGTGGCTACAAATTTTGGCTCTCTGAGGTTTTAATGGTGGCAATTCGTCATCAGTCGGTCTCGCTTTTCTGCCCTTTTCTATGAGGTTTTTAAAGAATTTTTCACATATTTTCTCTAGTTTTTTTGTCTGTTCAACGCCTTCCTCATCATCTACTTGAGTGTAATACAACTCTGCCGGAGAACTTCGATACCACATTTTTGATACCTAAAATAATAAAAATAGATAAAAAAAATAAACTGGATATAATCTAACGCAAGGCAGCGTGTGACTACAAATGCGATTGTTGTGGGTTGATTCTCACTCGGGGTAATAAATTATTCAAGTGGATGTATGGCACAGTTGTAAGCTGCGTTGAGTTCCAACGAAGAACAAGAATTGGACGAGAAGGTGCAGGTAAGATGTGTTATTAACAAGATTATCTTACTTCTTCATCATCCGAATTATGTTCTCTTGACCATTCCTCCATTTTCTTGATGAAGTCCTCTGAAGTGCGACAGTAATTCTTTCTGAATTTAACAAATAAATTATATTTTAATATTAATAGTTTTAATGTGTTAAATTTTAATAGTTTTTAATTATAAATAAAAAATGGCAGTGTAAAATGGCAGTTCTCCTCAAAATCTTATTTTTAACTAGAAAATGTGTCTCTAAACAACAAGGAAAATATTAAAATTTTTTGACGGTTTTTTCTTCAAATATATTTTTTAAACACTTAATGATTAAATTTGTCTAGACTACTTATTTATTATTTAGTTAAGTATTTAATATTCATTTTCTTAAAACAATTTACT
>JAEBDU010007183.1:0-10711 GCA_016802625.1 Heliconius numata | reverse complement strand
TTCTTCATTAGTGCATTTATTACAGACATTTTTTTTTGTATATGTGGCACCTACTTCACAGAAGATTTATAACTTTACTAATATATTATCCTTACTTGTGCCCCCAGAATTCGGCGGAAAATGCCAGCAGAGTACTTAACACTAGGTTCCCAGGTTCCCTTTACCTACCCAACCTTTGACCATATTTGATCTCGAGCGTTTTTCTGAAATTCATGCTTAGGTTAGCCAGAGTCCGTTTCTGATACCTCACTTGAACTAGCGGCAAAATTTGGTAACGAAACTAATTTTGCCCCACTTTTCAGGCTATTATTTTTTAAGATTTAAACACAAAAGTATAGTTTTCAGATTTTTTCTTGAACTAGTACTACCTGTAGATGCTAGCTGCCAAATTTTATTATTCTAGGTTAACCAGGAGTACCTTATTATTTATTATTAAAAAAAAATACCTTTAGAGTGTCGAAATACTCTTTTTTTACGATATAAATGGTCATATCTTTTTTTAAGTACGATTTTTTCAGGAAGATTTTTGTTTATTTATATACTTATATGTTTATCAACTCGATATTAAAAAAAATTCCTGAAATAAAGGCACAGACAGATGAATGGGCAACAAAGTGTTTTTATAAGGGTTCCTTTTTTCCTTAAAATGTACGGAACCCTAAAAACTTAGGAATTGACTGCTAAACCTAGTGTTCTATTTTTTTCTCCACTCCCGCGTCGCCCCTTCACCTCCACGTAGTCCTCGAGGCATGAAAATATGTCAAATTATACCCTCAAATCGTGAAATAATAATGACGGGACAAAAATGACCCAGCGGCAGTTCTAGGAAAATCATATTTTTTTTCGAAAAGTATGACAGTTATAAAATTAATTTTATTTTAAATTAGATAAATGTGTAATATTTGTAAAACTCAAAAAGTTTCATTAACAGAAATTGAAAAATAAAAAAGTTACATACAATCAAGCTTGTGTATGGGACAAAAATGGGACGGAGGCGGTTCTAGTGTTAAATGAAAGTTCAATGTTTGAAATTTCAATATAAAATTTAAATGTACTGATGATAGTTAGTAGCTAATATTTTTTAATTGGGATATTTTTAGAACTAAAAAATCATAGCGCCTATATTTTTAAATAGTAATAGACAAGTACTATCTATATATATAAAAGGACTTGTCCTCACTGACTGAGGTAAGACGCACGCACAGCCGTAATCGCTGATGTTAGAAACTTGAAATTTGGGCTGATGTTTACTTTTGTAATCTGGACATCCACTAAGAAGGGATTTTGAAAAATTTTAACTCTAAAGGGATGAAATAGGGGTTGCAAGTTTGTATGCATTTTTTTTTAAATCGGCACCGATTTTTATAAAATTTGCAATTCAGACTCTTAAAAATATTTAATTGAACACGTGTTTAATGGGTTTTTATAATTCACCCCCTAAGGGTGCAAATAAGGGGTTGAAAGTTTGTATAGAAATGTTTTTAAATCGGCTCCAATTTTTATAAAATTTGAAATTCAGACTCTTAAAAGTAATTAATTGAATACATGTTTCATGGTTTTCTAGAATTCACCCCCTAAGGGTGCAAATAAGGGGTTGAAAGTTTTTATAGAAATGTTTTTAAATCGGCTCCAATTTTTATAAAATTTGAAATTCAGACTCCTAAAAGTAATTAATTGAATACATATTTCATGGTTTTCTAGAATGCACCCCCTAAGGGTGCAAATAAGGGGTTGAAAATTTTTATGGAAAAATTGTTAAATCGCCACCGATTTTTATAAAATTTGAAATTTAGACTCTTAAAAACATTTCATTAAACACATGTTTCATGGTTTATTAGAATTCACTCCTAAATAAGCAAGCGAAGCTGTGCGCGTCCGCTAGTTTAAATATAAATCTAATCAAATGGCTTAAACTTGAAAAGTCATTTAATAAATTAGAAAAAAAGCTACAAATCTTTCCATATATAAACAGAGCCAATGGCCAAAACAAAGTAAATATTTTAGCATACTAAAAGGGAAACAAACCTACAAATATGAGAATTCAATCTCGTTTTATAACTGCCACCAAATTAGCAACTCCAGTCCAATCAACAGCGAGTGTTCGGTCAGCGGTGGTAACAAGGAAAGTTGGGATGTTGCTATGATGGCATGTATTTCAGTATTTTAATTAACATAATATTTTTATAATCAGCTTCACGCTGTATCCTGCACACAGCAGGGTAAACAGAGGGAACCTAGTGTTAAGACACTCCGTTCGTGGCGTAGCACAAAGAGTCACTGTAAAACCGTTTGGTTTTGGGTTCGATCCCCACTCGAGGAGATGAAATATTTATTTAAATTTATATTTCTGTTTCTTCGCTCTGGTTACGAGCCAAAGCGCGGCGTTGAGTTCCGCCACTTAACACGCAACGCCTCCAGAATTCGGCGGAAGGTGAGGAACGGAGTGTCTTAAGACTGGGTTCCATCTGCCTACCCTGCTGTGAGCGAGATACAGCGTGAATCTTATGCTTTTTAGTTTATTACTTTGTTATTTAAAAAAGTAAGTAAAGCTGCGAGAAAAACCTTGTTTTAAACAAATTGTATTACACAAGCTCAAATCAAGTACAAAATATCTTAAACTTTTATTCATAAAGAATTATTATTCCGCAGTTTTAGCTTCATGGTAAAATTTGGACACTGCCAATGTCAATATATCGACGTATTTCAGGAAACAAAGCCTTATCCAGGTAAAGGAAGTATGCAAAACGGAGGCAGGTTAAATTTAAGTCAAAACTCTGTAACAATGGCCCCGGACTGTTATATCGAAGCTGTATTGGTGGTGTATTATTAATGTTTATAGGGTTCAACCTATGAAAAGAACAATTATTTTTTTCATTTTAATGATTAAATATTAATTTTATTTCCTATAAATATAATTTAGACAACAAATAAATTACACAGACAGATAAAGTTTGACATTAGATAATATAGTAGAAAGAGAATAACAAAATTATTTGCAATTATGAACTGAAGTGATATTTTGTTATTAGTAAAATTAAGTATGAAATCTAAAGAAAAGACCCATTTCTTAAGAAAAATACTAGAATAAACAATTGCATTTTCATTATATTTAAAAATATTAATATACAGCTTTTAGTATTGAAATTCGGTTGCCTTAACCGTAGTGTATACTTCAATTTTACAAGCACTAACGGAGACCTGAAGACCAATTGAATAGGACTCGTGACATGACAAAAGAGACCTGACAGGAGTAGACGTAAGTGACGTAAAAACTTTTTGTGTTTTCCATTTAGAAGACATTCAATAGTTTTTTAGCTTCACGTTCTATCCCGGACGTAGTAGAGTAGGCAGAGGGAACCTGGGAACCTAATGTTATGATCCCTGTTCCCCATTCTCCACTGAATTTTGGAGACACTGTGTTGAATTGCGGATTCAACGCAAACCAACTCTCCAACTTTTAATTGATATAGTTTAAAATATCTTAGTAGCCTTTTCATAAAATTGTTATATTACACCAAAAATAATAAAACGATCATGTCATAACAGAATAGAATGTAAAAGTAAAAATACTAAAATACATGCCATCATAGCAACATCCCAACTTTCCTTGTTACCACCGCTGACCGAACACTCGCTGTTGATTGGACTGGAGTTACTAATTTGCTGGCAGTTATAAAACAAGATTGAATGCCCCTATTTGTAGGCTTATTTCAATCTTTGTATACTAATATATTTACTTTGTTTAAGCTTTTGATTCTGATTGCAGGAAGATTGTAGGTCGATTTACTATATCACTTCTCTAAATGATTAAATAAATTATATTTTAACAGCATTTATTACTGTTTTAAAGGAAAGTATCTAAAAACATAATTGTTGATATGGACTTATTGAGCATATTATTAATTATTGCTCAAAGTTATTTTAAAGTTATACAATTTTTTTATGGTAAATATAATAAACATTTTCTTTTTGTATATTTATAAAGAATACACACTAGTTTAATTTTTTTGATAAAAATAGAATATACAATTTTGTCGAGGCTATGATTTTAATTTAAAAGTAAAAACTTTATAATATTATTTTTTGAATTAATTATTATTTGTTAAAGAAAAAATAATTTCCTATTTTCTAAAAACTTTAGTTATAAATATTCGAAATGCAAGTAAAGCCGGACCAATATTACTATTAATATAAAGCATTGATTGATCAATTTAACGGAAATGTAATGTATTATAATATTAGGATTAATTACGAAAGGTATGCCATATCAATTAGCTCTTATTATAATCTTATTGAAACACCTTTGTCATTTAGGATTGGAATAAGCGCCCGTACTTAAGTAGTTATTAACAGAAACTCAAAAATCGAGCCAAAGCACGGCGTTGAGTTTCGCCACTCGCAACGCAATGCCTCTAGAATTCGTAGGAAAGAGGCAAACGGAGTGTCTTAACACTAGGTTCGCTTTACCTACCCTGCTGTACGGGATACAGCGTGAAGCTGATTTTATTTGTTTTTTTTTTGAAAAATAACTTGGATTACCAACAACATTGAACAGACAATTCACCAATTATTTAATACTAGTGGACCCGAACGCGGCTACGCCCGCTTAAACTATACGAATATTTATGAAATTATTTACAGTTTTTAATAGAGACATGCATTAAGCAAGCTCATTGTGGGTGACGTTTTCTAACAACAACATTCTTTACAAATCGTTGCAACGGTTGTTATTAACATGGCAGAATAAATTGCATGTGAAATTAATAAGTATTTTAATATATTGGTATATATCGATAATATTACAAATATGAGACAAAAAAGTATCCTATGTTCATCCCGGGACCCTCAAGTATCTCTATATGAGTATTTTATCACAATTAAATTAGCGGTTTGGCCCTGATTGCGTAAAAGACAGACAAACAGACAGACAGAGTTACTTTCGAATTTATAATATAGGTATGGATTGACTGTAATAACATAATTGTAATAAGCTGTATCAGATAACGCGATACCTAGATGAGGATTCAATTATTCAGCCGTCGATATGGTACTAATTAATTTCTATTCGTGTGTATTCTATTGATACCATACATGCTAATGACATTTGAAGCCGTGTCAAAGTTCCTGTGCTGCAATTAAATTAATATTAAATCTGGTATGGCTTTGTCATAGCAGTATTGGATATTTGTGGATATAATAGCTGAATATCATTTTGTAGGGTAGTATGTAAAACTAAGTTTGACCTGTGTCTTTGTTGGCGTGGCCAAATGACTGTAACTTTATTCCTTGGTACTGTGATGAAATATAGCTTTATAGTCTTCATTGAAAAATGGAGTATCCAAAAAACTATATTTATTTCGAATAAGTAGTTTCTGAGATAATAGCGTTTATTAAATGTTAGGGACTCGCTCTCGGTTTCGCCCGCTTGTACCATAAAATTTTTAATTTTCCCATCTGAATTGTATTTGTGTTCTAATGACATTATTAATTAAGCGTATATCATATTTAAAGGAGAATATTGACTTTATTTTAACTCCAAGCATACAATTTTAAAGTAAAAATCATATCACAATTTAAACATATAATAGGACTAGATGAGATTGACAATTTCGAGCGCGTCTCCCAAACACAACATTTGGAAATCAAAAGCCAGAGGTATTCAAATAAACCATTTATTTTACCTACTTGAAATATGAAATGTCTTCGTGGTACAGCGGTGCAGTATCTGCATGTAATTGCTATGGTTGTGTGTTCAATTGCGTTTGGGTGAATAATAACATTTTTATTTACCCGCTCTTGCAAGTCAGGTGATTCAGGAGAGAAGGGTAAATAGAATGTCTTAATAAATTCTAATATTTAGATATTCCATTCCCCATTTTCTGACCTAATTTTAGAGACAATTGTATGCTGAAAATAACAAGTAAGCTTTCGTCTTGCTATCAGAGCAAAAAAATATTCATTTCTCTGAGTGGGAATCGAACCAATAACCATCATGATACTTGTATATAAATAAGAATATATTTCATACTATAGGCCTATACGTCTAAATTATTCGTATCCCTAATGTATTGCAAAATGGCTCAATAAACAGTCGTCAGTCAAGCATGTCCTATAATCAATCATTATGTCAGTACATCGTCGTCACGTAAAATATATATCCCATTTAATATTTCAATAGAACTAACTTTTACATCTTATTCGATGAGAGCTTTCAGGAAACAGGAAAACTTACAATTTTGTAAAAATAATAATTAAAGAAAAACTCGTTTAAGTAATAAGTATTATCATATAAATTTATTTTATAACAAACCAAAACAAGACATAGATATCTGTCTGTATGTGTAGGTATGTATACATGCCGCTGCCATCGACCTCTTCATATCATACCTTATGGCGGGTCCTCATGCTTTTACGTGACTTTCCTCCAGTATCATCGGTGTTCCCTAAAGTCAACAGAGGACTCTCTCTCTCTCTCTCTCTCTCTCTGTGCCTCTACGTAACTTAGTTAAGTTATGAGGTATTCTTTAATCATAATCAACTATTGAATATTCCAGATATGAACCCACGTCCCATGGGACGTAGGTCATAGCGTCCAATTAACTTTCTTCAAGTAAATACGACGACGTCATAATAAAACAATTATGAAGCGTAATATAAATTCTTATAAAGTTTTTCATTGTAATAAATCAAGTTCGCAAGTCAGGGAATAAAACAAATGTCAGGCAGCGAGATAATTAGACTTCTACTTGTTAAGTTCCGGGGGTAAATTATAAAACTCGAATCGTCATGAGTGTTAAGGTTCCGGTACATTAACTTGAGTTTTTAATTTTTATATAGGTGTGTGTTACTCATTTTAATAAGGAAATAATATAATGTATATATGTAATAATTATTTGATATATCTGCTATAGCAAGACAATGCGGCGTTAAGTTCCACCTTTCAATTACAATGTCTCGAAATCAGATGGAAAGTAGAGAACGGAGTATCTTAGTATCTACTAGATTCTCTTTGCCTGCTATATGCGAGATACAGTGTATTGCTTAAAAAGGGTCTGTTTAAAACCATCAATTATTATCAATGAGAACGTTAATATTTTAAAAAAATATATTAAAATGCGAAGCTTCGCGGTTTTGGGTTTAAATTTTTGGGTTTGATTTTTTAGTCTATTCACATTTAATATTCTTCTTTCTTGTCACACAAAAAGCCCCCATAATTCGATGGAAAGTGGTTAACGTAAGTGTCTTAATGGGAACGGAGTATTTTAACTAGGTTTCTAGGTTCCCTCTACCTACCCTGCTATGTGCGTGATACAGCGTGAAGCAAAACAAGACTCTTTAGCTTTATGATATTAAGTATACGGGTAGATTTATACATATAATTCAGCTTAACTTGAAGTTTTTGTCCTCACAATACGGAATCCCAAACTTTTCCGGACTTCTTAGTTCACTTCTCAGTTATTTAGTTTTATTTCACCCTCAGAGGTGGCAGACCATTGTCTTTTTGTTGTTCCTCGAGAATTAAGATCTGATAAGTTAGTCGGTGTCTTCTATTTGTTCTTAACTTGGCTTAATGATATTGTTGAGCTAGATAGTGTTGGGTTAATCTCTAAAGAGTATTTTATTTGAAAATCATTATTATTTATTACAAAGTTCAAATTTAACTCACTGACTGTCAACGCGACAATTGTGGGTTCGATTCCCACTTGGGTAATTTTTTTTTTATTTCTTTGCTCTGGTAACAAGCCTTTTTTTATGTTCGTGCCCCTTCATCACGTTGGCCTCTTTTGAACTCTTAAAAGTATTAATATAACATATTACCATTGTTTCTATTAAAAACTTGTTTAGTTTTTAGTTTATATTTCTTATATTTTTTTAAGATTGTCTGTTAATAATAATTTCTAGAATTTCTAACATTGTGTTTAACATTCAATTTAATAATATTATATATACATACTACAACTGATATACTATAACATATTTTGTAAAAGGCACATTAATTGTTTCTTAAGTGTATTTATTTGGAAATAATAAAAAAAAATGGACACGTGTAGTGTGTATTTATTTCACTCACCAAACAAATATAAAGTGGCAATGGTATAAAGCTGATGCTATAACTAACATAGCCTTGGATATCTTCAGTATTTAGTTTTTTTTATTAATATTCTGTATTTAGATATTATTTACATATTGGAGGTCGTCGACAAACTGCGGCGTTGTGTTCCGCCACATAATCCACATCTGAGAATAAAAGAGGTAGTAACTTCTCATAAAATTTACTATTTATTTTATAATGACGTTATTAATGTGCATACTTTTTCAATATTCAATAACTTAATATCTCTTATGTATGTATGTATGTATGACACATAATATCTCCTAAAGTCTCGCTTGTAAATCCATATACGAAACCAACTTCAGCCTATGCGTGTGGCAGCCATGGTCGTTTGTCAAAGCAAGCTAATCCATCTTCTTCGCTCATTCGTCAATACGTCCGTTAGGAAAGCCTACACAAAACCCATAATGTACCCTAAACTACGCTTATTCATTGTAGATATTGCATTTTCTATTTCTACTCTTTTTTCTTTCATATTTGGCAGTAGGTTTTTTTCAATTTTTTTATTTTATTGGAATTACATATTTAGGTATAAGCTATTTTGGAACTCGGCGGAAAGTGGAGAGTGTCTTATTATTACACTCTCTCTGCCTAACCTCCTACTTGTAACATACAGCGTAAAACTGAAAAAAGTTAATTTCAATTTTCCTTTTGGTAAGTTAAACAGCGGTAATTGATTTATGTCACGCAAAAGGTAATGTCTCGTATCTCAGAGTGTCTTGTTATTACTATCTCTCTGTCTCTCCTGCTAAACGAGATATAGTATAGTTTGAAAACAAAATTATAGTAAGGTATAAGGATTAATATTCCGCCGAGTGGGAATCGAACCCACCACCATCACGTTTACAATCAGACGCTGTTCCAATGCGCCAGGATGACCTCTCAGCAATATTATATAATATATACCCAGCTAGTTATATTTCAATTCAATCGTGTACTAGAAGTAAAGTTGCAACTTAAGCCTTCCAATTTCCCGATAGTTGCGAACTCAATCCCAACACGAACATGACGCTTCACGCTCAATCTAATGGAGGAACTAATCTATCGTCCGAGTTATTAAGTTATATAAGATAATATTTATTTTTCTAAATACAATTATATAAATTCAATCATGTTTCACGCTGTATCCCGCATACAGCAGGATAGGCAGAGGGAATATAGTCCGTTCACCATTTTCCGCTGAATTCTGGAGGCATTGTATGTTGAGTGATGGAACTCAACGCCGCGCTTTGCCTTGAGGACTACCTCAGTCCTCAAGGCACAAAAGAAGTGAAAATATAATTTTAAATAAATATTTCATTTCCTCGATTGGAGATGAAACCCACTACCAATCGTGTACGATGACCTCATTGGATAAGATTATGTTTTAACAGGTACTTAACGGACTTACATGATTTGCTAAATATAATTTACTTTTTATCTAATTTATACAGGCCATCGTGGCTCCAGGTCCCGTCTGTCTACCCTGTTATGTGCAGGATATAGCGTGAATCCAAAGAAATCGAGTCGCTAGTCTTCAATTGTTTAACAAACATGACCCAGAATAGCCGCTGCTACTTAATTCGAAAAATTGTAGATTCACACTTTTTTCTCGCGTAGCAGGGTAGGCCAAAGTTAAGTTATTAGTGTTAAAACGCTTCCTTTTCCACTTGCCTACTAACTTTTGAGACATTACGTGTAGACTCGCGAAACTCAACGCCGTGTAATCTCCACCATATGGTACCTGTACACATTAATATCTATCTTTTGTCTATCCACAAACACTGGCCAACTACAGTTAAAGCTACCTCTAATCATCTTGCACACACAAAAGGAGGCAATTCCCATTCAACAGAGTCATAGACAGTTGCTACGTCGGTTGTGGAATTCAAATTTTGTCAATGCAAAGCAACCGGACCGTAGATTCTCATTATATCCTCGAAACATTTCGAAAATTTGAATTTTGGAATGACGTTTCAAAGGTGTGATTTTAGATTTGAATCCTGTATGGATTTTTTGCTATAACTAATAACTATGATTACAGGTACAAATCTTAACAAAAAGAATCTAAAAACATACAATTTTAGCAAGCAGAAAAGAATAAAAAAAAGAATTAGAAGAAAACATTTTATATCAACATAATAAACATTTCCTCGCTCTAGTAACGTGCTTCCAAGACGTAGTTCCAAGATTGGCGTTGAGCTCTGCCACTAAACACGGAATGCCTCCATTCGCCAGAAGTGTCTTAATGGGAACGGAGTGTCTTAACACCATGTTTCCTTTACCTACTAGCTATGTGCGGGATACTTTGAGAAGTTAAAAAAACAATATAACAAGTTGGTTAACATTTAGTTGAATTAAATGATTGTATTTAATTTATTTTTTATTAAATAGTTAAATTTAATAGTAAATTAATATAAATACATTGTATACAAAAATCGACCTTATTGCTTTAATAACAATCTCCAGGTAACCTTACAAATTATTAAGTAAAATATGCAATAACTATAGTAGGGGCACCATACTAGTATAGCTAGGCTATACTCATATATGTAATGGAATTCGCAATCATAACGTTGATAGGCTTTACAGAACTAGAACTAGCTTTCAGATACAGTT
>JAEBDU010007182.1:0-13275 GCA_016802625.1 Heliconius numata | reverse complement strand
TTCTATAATAAACTTGAGAGGTAAATAAATGGCCTAAATTAATTTTAAAAGTATGTCTATGATACTTTTATGTTTTTAATATGAAATATTGTTTTCACTCAATTAACTAAGAAATTCAAAGTTTTATTTTCCTTCACCTGTATTCTGCATTTAGTAGAGCAGATAGAGGTTTTTGCCATTTTTTCCATTTCCAATTTTCGAGACAGAGTGTTGAGTAGTGGACCTTAACACCGCGCTTTATCTTAGCAGAGAGAGAATTGGGAATAGATTTTTTGTTAATAATTTTGGAAATTAAAACTATTTAAATATAATCATTCCCGCGAGCAAGAAACAAATCCACATCTATCACATTTACAGTCACACGCAATGTCACTGTGCCACAACGGTCGCATAACATAATTATTTTTACCATTTGACTGTTTTTAGATACTGTCTAACATTATGGAAAAATAACCACTGGGTCCACAAGGGTCTTGATGATGCATACAATCGTCTCATAAAACCATGGCTCACAAGACAAATTAGATCAAATTTGACACTTACAGCGCAGAAAGAAGCTGTTAAAACATTCACTAATAATCTTGAGAAGTATCTCTTAACTGATCCAATAAAGAATAGAGTCATAGCAGGCTTGGATCCAGGTTTTAAAGCAGGTTGTAAGGTGATTAATATGAATTTTATCTATAATTATAACTCAGGAGAATTATGAGCAGGAGAAATAAGTATACATAGTTTTATTTGTCTTTGTGCATTAGAATTGTCTGCGATTTACTCCTTTCACTTACTGGTGTCAACTAGATTAGTATAATTTATATTTGACAAACGTAAAAAAATAACCCTTTTTTTGAGATTATAAACTATAACTTATAAGACTTATTTTTTAGCTTCACTCTGTATACCAGGATAGGCAGAAAGACACTAATTAACATATTTACCAGAGCGAGGAAATGAAAATATTAAATAATTTAACCACAGAATTTTGCTTAAAAGTAATTATTTATTTTATAGGTGGGAATTATTGACATAACAGGGGGCAAGTTAGAAGCTTGTAACATATATCCCAAGTTTCATTCACATCAAGACCAAGCGGCTGACCAATTAAAAGATATTCTAGCAAAGTATAGGTATATTATATTACTATTTTTTTTGTTTTATATTTTACCCTGAGAGTGAAAGTTAAAAATTACTGTAATTTGAATTTTTTTCTAAAACTAATAAGAACTTACATGATCTTTTCTAAGATATTTAAAAAATATTTTATTTTATTTTATTGTTATTAAACAATATTTTGTTTTTTAAATATCTTAAAACTAAAAGTACTAAGAATCTTAGAAAAGATCATGTAAGTTATTGTTTTCACTCAATTAATTATTAACTCTATTTACTCTACTAATATTGTTTGAAAATACGATATTTATTTTGTTTGGTAGATAATGCTTCCCAAATGGTCTTATAACTTTCATCAAAATTCATTTAGCACTTTTCGAAAAAAAGATCTAAAGATCTTAGATATATAGACAGACTAGTGGGCCCGGACGCGGCTACGCCCGCGAAAATATAAGCCTAAATAATTAAAATAAGTTAAAAAATAATAATAAGTGGAGATTTATTATTAGAAAAAATATCTGAGTAACCGAAATGAACAAACAAAAGAAGTAAAAGTAACTAAAGGAAATTCTTAATATTAGAAAAAGTACCTAAAGTTTACCGTGCGCGCGTACTAAACATTTTTCTATATTAAATAATTATAAATTTTTGCGAACAATATTAAATAAAATCCCAAATGATTAAAATTACGATATTTTAAGTGTATAACATCGGTATAGATAACCGAACTGAGATAAATTAATTAAGATAAAATAATAAAAAATAATAGTAATTCGAAAATATATAAAAATTTACAAAATCATCAAAGTCATCTGCCCGTTTGCGTCGGTCATACTATAGGTACACTCGTAGGCTAGGTCATTTGGAATCAGTGACATCTCCTTAATTATTTATTAGAATGTTTTACTGTGTAAACTATAATTTCTATCTAGATGAAATGTTAAAAGTGACTCTTATATTTATTTTCATAAGGATGAATATCAAATTATAGAAATCATCTAATTTTTGTTAATGTATACAAATCTATATCGGCGCGCACCATGTATGCATGAAGCAAACTCACTTTGGGTGACGTTTTCTTAAAACAACAAACTTTGCAAGCCGTTGCTTAGCAACGCGTAGCGACCATTGTTATTAACAACATGGCGGAATAAATTGCATGTCAAATTAATTATTTTAATTTATTGGTATATATCGAAAATATTACAAATATGAGAAAAAAAAGTATCCTATGTTCATCCCGAGACCCTCAAGTATCTCTATATGTATTGTAGTATTTTATCACAATTAAATTAGCGGTTTGGCCCTGATTGCGTAAAAGACAGACAGACAGACAGACAGACAGAGTTACTTTCGAATTTATAATATAGGTATGGATGACTGTAAGTATTATTGAGATCGATTGTACTGTATAAAATAAAACTACTGTAAAGCTGAAAAACAATGACTCATGGTAGAAATAAAAATTATTCTGGTATCACCAGTACCTAATAATTGTAAGATTCAAATATCTCGCCATAGGAATTCTTAATTGATATTTTTGTTTTCTTTTTTAGAGTTGAACTAATCGGCCTCGGCAACGGTACAGCTTGCCGGGAGACCGAAATGTGGCTAAAAAAACATCATATATCCGATGGCATTCCTATTATTATTGTACCTGAGCAAGGCGCGTCCATTTACTCCATTAGTAAGGAAGCCCAAAAGGTGACTAATAATAAAGTGTTGAAGATTGGAGTACATATCTTAATGGGAATGAAGTGTTTTAACACTAATTTCCGATATTTCAGTGCCTACCCTGCTAAGTGCGGGATACAGCGTGAAGTTAAAAATATAATTTCCCCAGTTAGAATCTAACCCACAACAGTCGCGTTTGCAGTCGAATGCTTGTGCCCATGCCCATATACGCCACGAAACCTTTAAAAAAAAATTTAAATTATTATTTCCAGGAACATCCCAACATGGATCCAAATTTGATATCGGCACTGTCAATTGCTAGACGAGTTTTAGATCCTCTAGGTGAATTGATTAAGGTAAGCCAGGAAATTAAAATAATAATTCCTCTAAGTGTATAACGAACTAACAAATATCACCTTTACTTTAAATTCTGTACCGCTAATATGTTGATTGACCGTCCAAAGTGGCTTATTTATATTAAAATTAATAGTTTTATTATAAATACAGGTAGATCCAAAAAATTTGGGCGTGGGTCTGTACCAACATGATATACCACCGAAAATGCTAGAAGGTGCCTTAGATGCCACTGTGGAGAAGGTCGTCAGCCTTGTGGGTGTGGATCTTAACACTGCTTCACAAACTATGTTAAGGTAAATATAGGTTTTTACTTTTTTTATTTTTATTTACATAGTAATAAATTTCTTTAATTTGGCGTTATATTGCGTTTTTACGATTCCCGACGGGAAAATTAATTATTTAATATTTCCGTTTTTGTCGTTCTGGTAAATTGGGATTCGGGAAATTGGGAACAGACAGCTTAACACTGGCTTTCCTCTGCCTAACACATAATATGCCGGATATCGCGTGAACCTAAAAAATACATAATTTTCAGACGTATTTCCGGTTTAAACGAAGGCCGTGCTAAAAAGCTTATAGCGTACCGTCAAGACAAAGGCGGTTTTAAGACAAGAGCTGAAATACTGAAAGTTAGTGGAATAGGAAATATTACGTATCAACAATGCGCGGGTTTCTTAAAAGTATTGGGAGGCTCGGAGCCATTGGATTCAACGATCATACATCCCGAAAGTTATTCTGTTGCTAAAGCGTAAGTATTATTTACTTACTATTTTTTTGTATTCTTGTGACACCTGTTTCAGTATCATGTCATGAAATTATAAACTTGAAACCTATTTCGTAATTCTGTCGAAAATGGTATTTTGTTTACTTGATTTATTAAAGAATATAATATTTTCTGTTTTATAATAACGTTTTCTAACACAAAAATATATTTTTTAACAGATTTTCTAAAAAAATAGGAGTTAACATAAAAGAACTCGCTCAACCAAAATTTCCTGAATTGGTAGAAAGAAAATGTTTATCAATAGATATTATAGTAATGAGTAAAGACTTAGAAACTGAAGTTAGTACATTAGAGCTAATAATAAATGCGTTCAAACAGAAAGCCTATGAAGACAACATGATTACATTCTGTAGACCTGTATACTCTATGACTGTGCAAGATAAGAGTCAACTGGAAAAAGGGATGTCTCTGACTGGTAAGACTTGATGTATAGTACTGTCGTCACCGCCCTGAATCTAGCTGAGTTTTTGCGTATTGTGCCCTCAGGGAGAAAAAAATGTTAAGATAAACATTTCTAACTTCAGCCATGGCTTGGCGACCACACTGTATTATACACTGTAATATATTGCAAGTTTGATTTAAAAAAACTTAAATACATATTTACTAACTTTAAGAAAATGTTATTCACAACTTAACATTAAGATATTCCGTTCTCCACTTTTCGTTTTGTATTCGGAAATGTTGCTTCCAGAAAATATGTTGAAGATTTTAGAGTTTAGACACTCTAGATAATAGTTTTTGGTTTCCTTTTTAGCTTTTATATCAGGGGTATCTCAATATCAATTATTTTATTTCAGGTGTAGTACGTAACGTAGTACCGTTCGGGTGTTTCGTGGACTGCGGCGTCGGTGACAACGGCCTCATACATACAAGCAACTTGGGAAACGCTCAATTAAAGCTGGGCGATAGAGTCGCCGTCACGCTTATATCTACGCCTCAACCGAAGAAAATACAGTTGAAATTGGATAAAATACTTGATTAGGTTTTTTTTTTGGTTTTACACTATATCTCGTATACAGGTGGGCAGAAGGAACCCAGTATTAAGAAACTGCGTTCCCTATATTCTGCTTAGTTTTTGAGATTGCATTGAGATGCAAGAAAATGAAAACAATTTATTCCTCCTAGTGGAAATCAAATCCACAACAACTGCGTTTGCAGCCAGATTGCCTTTGCGTCACGACGGCCTCAATTTGACTTGATTTACTTAAGTGACCTTTTTATCTATTACATGTTTAATTTTAAGTTATGTTGAAATAAATGATTTTTTTCAATTATAATTGTTATTTATTAATATTAAAGATATAATAGTAATAGTTAAGGATATATAGTTATATGGTATTCTTCTATTCGGCTTCTAGAATCGCAGTTTCATATTTAGGATTTAGATTATATACGTGAAAAATAGCCTTGTTCACTATAGCGTCGCATATTCCGGACGTGACCCTTAAAACAAAATCATTATAATTTATAACAGTAATTTTTATTTATCTGTATTTTATAAAACTAAACTGATTTTTTTAAAAAAAAAACTTTAAAATAAAACCTACAACCTGACGCGTTTAGTCATACGCTTGTACCACTGCGCCACGACTGGCCTGTATTTCGACTTTTTCACACAATTATGTGTGAAAATTGCATAGTAAGTGACAAACTGAACTTGATACTTTATATTTCAACTCAAAAACATTTAACAACTGTATACCTTACCGTTTGCTCAGCTTAGGTCGTGATTCAGACTCAATGACATGAACCAAATAGTCATAAGTGGGTATATCTTCTGTGGCGTAATACTCTATTTGGGTTCTGAACATCTTGCTGTGTAACGCATCCCTGAAAAATGTAAGGGGTTTTATGAATAGGAATATCTAAAATCCTGTTGTTTTAAAAAGTAAAATACGTATATGGAACATATATGGAAAAATATTAATTACCATAGTATGCCATCAATTATTTTTATAATATCCGACATTGCCATGTTATTTCCACCGTAAATTTCTGGACGAGGTCCGTTGTTATTGTCAGATGAGAACAGATCGTACTGCGGTGGCTGAAAGTTGTAAAGTATACTTTAACAAAATTGTGTATTTCCATAATATGCAGTTTGTCTCACAGAATAAAAAAGTAAGTAAAAAAATAATAAACCATAAATAACTAAACTAAACTAAAAAATAATAAATAAACAATAAGAGTACTCTCATGTATGCATATTACTACTGGTGGTTACCAAAGTTAATGTGAACAGCTTAGATCTATTATTACAGTGTATGCTAAAATTTTCAAGTTTTAACTCAATAAGCAAAGAAAAAATAATAAGATAGAAGTAAAAAAATCACATTTTAAACTACATAGACATTAAGTATTACATATACACAAAAAAAATACCTGTTCCCACATTTGTTTTAATAACATCCGCGGATATCCATCTCGTTGGCCCTTGGATGATACTGACAGTGACATACCAACGTAAGACGGTTGTGGCTTCTTCAAATCCAATACGTATGGTGGGCAATCGTTAATATTCTGAAAATTATTATTATATATATTTAGTTAAATGAGCACAAAGCTTTTGACAAGTTTAGCAAGAAAGAATTTTGATTGTTTTAAATATTTGGACGTCAAAATTTTGTAATTATCTTTCTATACATATATAAATAACAATTTTTACGTATTGTATTTGTAATACCCTCATTAACAAATTAAAAAACACTTGAGGCCAATCGAAGCGCAGGGGCGTTATAGTGAGACTGTAAACGGGTTCCCAGGTTCCTGGGGTTCCCTCTGCCTATGCTGTTATACGCGGAATACAGCATAAAGTAAAAAAAAAACAAAAATGCTTACTGGGTGTGTCAGACCATCTTCAGTGATAATGAATTCCTGCTTACACTTTTCAGTTTTAGTCCTTCGTAATATCTCGTTTTTCTGATAACGTTTACGTTCAGTTAAATCTAAGATTTCACAAGTTATTGTCGTTCTGAGGAATAGTAAATTATTTAAATTAGAAAGATTCTAAGATACAAGGGACGTTCGACTCTTAGATATGTACTATAATGTACTTATTGTTTTCAGTCAAACATGTGTCTCTATATGTGATGACTAAAGCTTAGGTAAATAACCGATATATCTTTTGAACATAACACAGTATCTTTCTATTTGCGGCGATGAGTAACAGCACTTAACACGCAAAGTATAATTCGGCGGAGTGTCTTAACTCTAGGTTCCCTTTGCCTATCCTGCTATAGGCGGAATACAGCGTGAAGCTGTGAAAAAAACTTGTGTGATACAATGATATGTACAATTAAGAAAAATACAAAATAACATGTTTATATTATGTTTTATATATAAAATAGTGAAAAATAGATAGTTTCAAGTCTTTTGAATAAAAACAACATACGTAAGCGTAGCCGGTTCTTGTAGGGTGTAAACTGTGATGGTGATCCATTCCGTGCTCCTCGGCTGAATGACCCCCCACCACGGCGTCATTACTATGTTGATAATGTTAGCTATTCTTTCTCTGGGAAATTAATTACCATTTTTACATATTAATTTTTGTATATAAAATTAATTTTGCAAATTTTTAATAAAATTTAAAAAAGGACAGTCATGGCGCTGCACAAACAATGACTCTAAACGTGACTGGTTGTGGGTTCGATCCCCACTCGAGGAAATGAAATATATATTTATATTTGACTTAACTCTAGGTTCCCTCTTCTTACCCTGCTGATTTTTTAAAGAATTTTTTTATATTTTACAAATAATGGACGAATACAGTTTCAACTCACGGCATCCAAATAAATCGCAATACGTGATCCGTGTCATTGTTTATGGCTATAATTTCCCTTAGGAGCGAATGTGTTGACATAATTGGTAACGTCATATGCTCCTTGGACAAGTACACCTAAATAATGTAGTGAAAAGCGTAAAAGATAAAAACAAAAATAAACTACTTTTCAGTAGATTTTTTATAAAAACACTTTAATATGAGGGTACCTGTAAGGTAAAATATATGTACCTATATAACAGTAGTAAACTAGTTTGGTCTATAATATATCCGTAGCATTGTAGAGCCATAAAATCTAGAGTTAAATATTATATTGGGAGACAGATTAAACTTCTGAGTTACTTAATTATTTACTTATTTTGACAAAATCTATACTAACAATATCATTTTTATGTACTGATCGGACCAGCTTCTCCACGTATAAAGGTATGTCTAGTCTTGTTTCAACGCAGTTGGGGAGACCGCCTTGCCCTTTGACGAGTATTTTGACTATATCATATCCGAAGGAACAATAGAACATTACCTATGGGACAAAATACACATTAGTATTTCATTTACAAATAACTTGGTCTCTTTTCTAACCTTATTCATCCGGTTAATCGAATGTATAAAGAAAAACTGGTTTTGTGCATATGTAACAGAAAATTGTTATAGTGTCTGTTAAAAGCAATAAATACATATCAACGAAAATCAACGTTTATTAAAGAAATATTAACATTTTCCAACACACGCCTTATACACAAATAAATTACGTACGCTACTCATTTTCTTAAATTTCATTGTAGTAGGTTGTATAAAATAATTATCGCGGTTGATAGTCCCGTCCATTGATATTTCAAATATAGGACCTAATACATGAAAATAACCTCATAATCAATCATTTCCGTTGGCATAAAAGCAAAAGGTAGAGCAATTTTTTCCATCGGCGGCACTTCAGCGAAGTATTGCAGACAACGTATCACCGTTTCATTAGCTCCTGTGTTACCACGTAAAAGACGCCAAGTAGCAAAAACCTCCGTTGGATTGTAGAGCCATAAAATCTAGAGATGGAAAAAATAATCATAAAAATAACAATTTTAAAATGACAGTAATAAATAATAATAATTTCATAGACACGGTTGTTATTATTAAATATAACCTCTGGTTAGGTTAAAATAATATTTTGCCTTATATTTTTCTTAACCAGAAGTTGAAAAAAATATTCAATATGCAATTATAAAAATCTTACTCGTGTCACAGGATCCAAATTGTTAATGGGCACACGGCCGCAGTCCAAAACAGTCAAATAATCGTCCACGTCGACATTTCTCCTTAGAGGAGTCAAAAATCCCAAAGAATTCGTACAAGTGTTCAGATTGACAAATATCTCCAAGATCCTTTGGTTGGGCATCGTCATAATAAAACACAGCTTATGACGAGCTTCGTATGCGTATTTAAATTTTATGTGTAGCAAAATAGGTGTGTCTGGCTGCAATTTCTGTCACTATATACCAAGCATGTAACAGGGCAGGCAAGGGGAGCCTAGTGCTAAGGCACTCCGCTACCTAATTTCTCCGAATTCTGAAGGCATTGCGTTTTCAGAAAAGCAGAAACTTCTGCTTCGACACCAAAGCAAAGAAATGAAAATATTAAGGACTTTATTTCCTATAGTGGTGTTCAAACCCAAAGTAGTGGGACGCTTGTGCCCCTGCGCCACGACTGGCCTCAATATAATATTATGTTTTTAAATAATATTTAATATAAAAATTAAATTATTTGGCATATTACTTTGTTCTCATTTCTCTTAGAAGACCCTTTTTCTTCTAATAGAAACGAACACAATTTCGACAGATTTTGAAAACACCAAATTTTAACATATTTTATATTTTCAATTCTCCGCTCTGGTAATGAGGAAAAGCGACGGAATTGTCTTGATGGGAACGGAGTGTCTTAACACTATATTCCCAGGTATAGGCTATACTGCGCGAAACTATTTAGCTTCATTCTTTACAACCTTTCAATTTTGCTATAATTTTGTCGCTATTAATTTAAACAACCATAGCTACAACCTACTAACCGCTACAATACCGTTCATAGGTGACAAATCAACCAATTGTCTATGATAGCACGTATGCCTCATTTCATAAGTGGAGATACCCACTTGGACCTCAGACATTATACAATCGCATATCTTCTCTCTACGAAAACTAAACGGCACTGGCACATTATATAGACAAGCTAACACAAAAATAAATTCTACGTCATTTGGACGAACACAAAGGTCCGGAGCGTGTAAATTAACAATTAAAGGTGAATTAGGACGACAATCTTGTAATTTTTTATTGAATCTGAAAAATAACATTAATATAAGAAATAAGATTGTTTTAATTGTTAATTAATGTTTATTAAATTACTAGTAAATTATACGAACTCTTCCACATTAACTATATTCCATACACAATGATCGCTGAAAGTGATAGGGCATCGTACAGATATGGTACGCTTGACCTGAAATTACTTTTTATCTAATATATTTTATTTTTTTGACTACGTACATAGTGTACAGTCAAAAAAATAAATTAAAAAAAAAAGATAATTAAAAACAAATATTAATAAATGAAAAACAGTATAAATTTTATAATAATTTGTGATAAAAGCAAAAACTAAAAAATATGAACTCTTTTACCTTAATTGTAGGGTAAATCCCGTCATACCAAATAATTAAAATAGTTTTCTTAATGGGTTGTATTTCTTCTATTTCATCATATTCAGTGCGATACAAAACTGTGTATTTAATATCTATTTGTCGCGAACCAGCCCCATTCGCAATTGCTGTCATCTTAACTTCACAGTAATGGGATGGTTTAAGGCTATTCTGTTATTAATACCCAAATTTATCTTTCAAAAATAAAATGTAACTTAAGTAAAAAAATGTTAATTTTATTTACATACCTATATGAGAATATCACAACTAAAAGCTTTAAGCAACAACTAGAACGTATTGCATTTATTGCAGGTTCAAATCACACTCGAGAAAATATCTAATATAAGTAATCACGATTAAAGAAAAATATAAAAAATATGAAAAAAAAATCATCTTCCTAAATAAATATACATAATAAACTTACGACTGAGGACTCAATCTCAAATTGATCACCGCTGTAGTCATCTCCCATGCCGTTAATTACATGATAAAGCTTGGAAGTAAAATAGCAGGAACCGTAGTTGTAAAGAGTGATCGTCGTTGAAGCTTTTTCTCCCACTACTGTATCATGAAGATTAAATGTTTTTGGCAATACCTATTAAATGCATTTAATTTTTTTATTAAACACAAAAAATATATATTTATATTTTTTTTATTCTCATATTGAATACAGTAAAGTAAGCCTTCTTCGATTGTCATTTTCTCCTCTAGTAGGAAACAGTGCGGCGCTTCTGCCTCTCAACCCGCAATCCGAATCCGAATCGAAAGTAGAGAATGGAACAGTGTGTTAACGGTGATTCTCTCTGCCTCCTATACGAGGTACAGCGCGAATATTTACAAATAATAATTAATACGATATTAAGCAAAAATATTTTGTAAGCTTACTTTCAAATTCGGTAACTCAGAGAATCCAGTAATTTGGATAAATAACTCCGTCGGTTGTCCAACTGGCCTTTAAATATTTTTCAATATAAAAAAAAATTATATTATTTTATTGATATTAAAGATATAGGTAAAATATTTTAGATTTTTTTCTATATTTTCAGGACCATGTATATTAACTAACATTACTACTAATTTAAAATTATACCCACTAAAAAGCATTTAAGTAAGGTTTTGGGACCCAATGCCGCTTTATGAATCAAAAATATATTCATCTAACCCAAAATGATCAAGTTCAATGTATATTACACTCGTTAGTAGTGGGATCTAGGAATATTAATCGCTCATAATATAGAGAAAAACAATAATCTAAAAATATTACAAAATTAACAACTAACTAACTTTCCATCAATCAAGCAAATACAAGAGCACACAACTGTTGTTTCATACACTTTGTCGTGTTGTTTTGGAAAGAACCACCAGTGGTATCTCACTATCTCTTTAGGAGGTAACACTATACTACCGAAACTATCGCCACCCAGCCAAGACACGTTGCTTAGTATCCTCATACTGAAAACAATATACAAAAGACATGATGACTTCCTAAAAAAAAATCAAATTTCTTTCTTAGAAAAAAATATGCCCGTTATGTCGCAAAAAACGTATTTCAACACTATGAAGGGAATCAAGATTATTAGGGTACTTCCGGCTGACCTAGAATTATGAAATTTGGCAGCTAGCATATACAGATAGTACTAGTTAAAAAAAAATTGACAACTATACATTTGTGGTTAAATCTTAAAAAATAACAGCATTCGTCGCTATTTCAAGTGAGGTATCAAATGAAATGGCTGTGGCTAAGCTAAGCTACGCTTGAATGTCAGAAAAAGCTCGAGACCTCCAATTTTTGTACGGAACCCTCGTTGGGCGAGACCGACTCGCACTTGTCCGGTTTTTTGTCATGTTATAACTTAAAGTAATATCCGTTAATCAATATGGTACATTGGAAAAAATAAAATTTATTCCATTATATAATAGATAGGATTAGGTATAGACACATACTGTATCTCCATTCTAGTTAAATTATGCATAAACGCAGTACAATAGTTGGTGCACCCTGTGATCGTCGGCGGGAACTCGTACACGGCGTGCGTGTCCGGATTGTAGCCGTGCGACATCATCTCCACTTCGCTAACCTCCGCGCTGCCGATTAGGCAAATACGAGCCTGTTTCATATTAGAATAGCTAAGTTATTTAAATTAAAAATCGATCATTTAAATCATTTCAAAATATTAGATAATTCTTTCAGCTTCACGCTGTAATCCGCATGAGGGTACAGCACAGCAGCAAGCAGGATAGGCAGAGGGAATCTAGAGTCTAGACTGTCTCTAGAATCCGTATTCTGGAGACATTGCGCACTGAGTGGCGAAATTTCCTTCCTTCTGCCTAAACTACTATATGCGGGATGATATAATTATATATTTAAAAACTTAAGTTGGTAATGCAAATTATTAAATTAGTAATTACGTAGCTTAAATGGGCGACGCCATGAGCGGATCGCTAGTATTTAATACTTTCATTTCCTCGCTCTGGTAACGAGGCAAAGCACGCCTCGCGTTGATTTCCACCATTCAACACGCAGTTCCTCTAGAGATGAGCGGAAAATGGAGAACGGACACGGAATGTCTTAACACTAGTTCTCAAGTCCCTATGCTATATGCGGGATACAGCGTTAAGCTAAAAAAACATTATAATAATATTAAAGTCAAATAAATGAGCTTACAGTTTGAGATTTGTTAATAACAAGGTCCCAGTTTTCACAGTACTCCCCAAAAGATATCGGCTCCAACGCAACCGTCACTATTTGCCATCCACGCCCTTGCACGATACCGCACATGGGCATCACAACGAAATTCCTACAAATTATTTACATGATAATAAGAATAAATATTAAATAATAAATTAGCTCCCTCAGAGCACTAAGTGAGAAATATGAATCCTCACAAAATC
>JAEBDU010007180.1:0-10947 GCA_016802625.1 Heliconius numata | reverse complement strand
ACATTTCATATGGATCATTGAATATATTTTTCAATATTGCTATTAAATGAAGTGCACTGCACCATTACGCGTAACGCTGTTGGCAATGATTTTGTATGGGCAATCACATTGAAACTCCAATGTCATCATAAAATGGAATAACCATTTGCTATTACAATTTCGATTAGGTTTTCCGCGACAGCCCATCAGCCTGGTAATAGCCTAAAGATAAGCTTTAAAATGCATCCAGTAATGAGCTCGCACGGCCTCACTAACTGGATATAAATTTAAGAGGATTTTTAGCTTGCATTTTAAAGAGATTAGGAGTTGGAAATGGAGCATTGTTTACAGAAAATGTATTATGGAATTGTTATTTTTTATTTATATGTTAGGTATATGGGAAAATAATTAAATAGTAAATTTGATAATAAATAGAACATAATATCTATTATTAAGACACTGTTCCCGTCTAATTTAGAGACATTGAGTGTGGAGCCTGTGGTGAAGCTCACCGCTGCGCTCTGTCTTCTTATCAGGGCGAGGAAATAAATGTAACTTTTATCTCGAGTGGGAATCAAACCTGTAGGTTATTTTTTTTACACCAAAGACTTATGGTACCGTTTGTTATCTTATAAATTGAATTATTTTTCTTTAGACAAAAACCTATAGGTTTGATTCCCGGTTTGTGTGTAATCGTTGTAACCGGTTACCTAAAAAAATAAAAATATAAAAGATTAAACGATATATATTATATTTTTGTTTAGTTATTTTATTGTTTTATAAATAAACGTATGAAGAATGAAATAATTCTTTCGTTGACGTTCGTACCAAAAGGTCACGTACTGAATCGTTCCGTGCTTGGTCACGTCTGTTTATTGAGACAGAAATAACTGTTAACTAAAAAACTCACTTATATTTGTCATATGAAATTAAGTAAAGTTTAATTTAGAATATTACATATTTTTTTATCATTTTCCTCTTTTATTTATTATGGCGGTATGTGCTCAGTTGGCTAGAACGATTTACAACGAGAGGCTTTCGTATATTTAAAAAAAAAAAATTAGGTATATGAAACTTATTTTTGGAATAAATAGATAATCATTGGCATACCTAGAGTGATTAATAATAGTTTTCCAAAATAACTGTCTAATTTTTCCCATTAATATTTTTTTTTTCTTAAAATTATAAGTTGTTTATTTAATAGTCGGTAAATTTAATTTGATTGTAGGTAAATAATAATTTCAGCGGAGACTATTTCTAAATAATGATCTAATCGGAATATTTTACACTTATATTCCATACGTTTTCTTTTATTTTATACAAGAATTATATAGTTACAAAAGATTGCGGCAAACACTTACGTCAAACATAGGTAGAGTATGCCAGTTCCCACGTGGGCTATTTATTGTTAACTTCCTACACGCGCGTGTGCGCGCACCGTGTGGCGAGGGTCTAACTAATCCCATAGGGTAAACGCGCAAGTAAGGCCGTACAGATGTAAATACATAATTATAAAATTAATTATAATATGTTTAATTATTTTTTTAAATAGTTATTTATATTTCTTACTTAAAAATAATTTTGCTCTAATCTTATGAATAGAATATAAAGAACATGTATAGGTTTTCGTAAATATGGACATATATTATTAAAAGTTTTCGTCCAAAATGGAAAAAAAATTCAATTACTTACTTCAATTAACTGATGGTTAAAAAAATCGTTTTCAGCACTACGAGTCTATCAATTATTTTAACAATTATTTATATAAAATGTACGTTGGAAATTCAGACATAGTTATGAGTCACATTATATATTTTTAACATATATAATTGTAAGATATTTTATTTTAAACTTTTGCTACAGTAGCAGCTTCACATTTTTTCTCAGATATCAGGATAAGCAGAGGAGCTAGTGTTAAGACACTCCTTTTCCCAGTGTCTGCTCAATTATAGAGACATAGGCGCGTGAAGAAGTGGTTCTCAACGCCACGTTTTAAAAATTATTTATATTATAAAAATCATTGACTAGGAATCAAATCCATAACCGTCATGTCTGTCATGTACCAGGATGAATCTACTTAGGATTTCTAATATTTCTCTTTGAAGAGTTAGCATTTGTCATTTCTTAGTTAAATTATTTTTTATCATTTATAGATTTATTAATATTTTTTATCATATTAAAAAGTGACAAAAATTTAAAAACATTACGTAATAATTGAATGTTAAAATATTTGAAAAAATCCCTTAAAGCCTAAAGGTTTTAGAAGGCTGCTAATCCACATTGAAGCGAGTGAGTAATTAAATATTTCGCAAACAAAACCCACGGTCTGTGAGGTATCTGCTGAATAAGTTAGGGTATCGTCGCAACTTGCCCGTCTAGAGAGATTTTCGACATTATGTGGGATTTTCTATGCTAAATACTTTATTTATTGATTTGTCTAAATAAATGTAAGAGAACAATGACAGCTAAAGTTAGTTGATAAAAATACACATTAATATATCTTTTATTTATTAAAAAGATTTAGTTAATTTTTATTGATTTATGTAATGAAATCAAAAATAAATAGTCTATTTATTGTAATAATTCTATTTGGACAGATAGCTTCAGCTTTGCTTGAGTCCTATAATGCATTTTTGGATTTGTGGAAAATTAAAAAAAATGTAGTTAAAAAAGAGAAGACAGAAATTTTTCATAACTGTGTAGTCTACGCAGGCAAAGCCGCGAGCGAATCTCTAGTACACTTGGGAACCTATTATTAAGACACTCCGTTCTCATTAAGACACTTCCGTTTCCCAGCGAATTCTGAAGGCATATCGAGTTGAGTGGCGGAACTAAACGCCGTGCTTGCCTCACCATAGCGAGGAAATGAACATATATAGTATTTTATTTCCTCAAATGGGAATCGAACCCACATCTTATAGCTCATATAATAAGAGAGTATGTACTCTCTAACTATTAAAATTAATTCCATACGAGCTGCAAGGATAGACAAACAAAAAATGTTTATGTTATCATCTTTTCGCTAGTATACACGTATCATATATATTGCATACTGTACTAACATGAAATATTTTTAGCTAGATAAACGAAAATATTTGTGTTTTCAATGCAAATATTATGATTTCCATTATAATATAAGTTTTAAAAATCCACGACTAGTAGCAGTGTATTGGTGATGGTTATTTATATACATGCACTAGCGACCCCCTTGCGGCTTCGCCCGCTTTTACTACTGGATTATTCATATAATGTATGTTTGCAAAGCACTTAAGATAATGTGAAAATTAATTTAACTCTAATGCAACCCGCATTTTCGTAGTTTCAATAAGAATTTTCCAATTGTTTTACACAGTAAGGATTTTTTAGTAGGTACCGTAATTTTAAATCTGTGTTACTAATCTTTTCAAGTACTTATTAAAATATTTTTAAATGACTATTTTTAGATAGTTAAATGACTATTTTTAAACGGAAGAAATTATAAACAAAAGCCTACCTACTAATAACTACTACAAAAAATATGAAACCAAATATATCGCGCTGAAATAATGCATTCAACTCCAATTATCCAATACGTGCAAACGCATCTAAGTCTTCGTTGCTATAGAGGCAGGCGAGTTTTTTTTTCGAGCTTGTGGTTAATGCTGAAGAGGGTATTCTGTCCCTGATGAAAAGCAAGCACTATGTGGCTGCCTGTGAGGAAAATTAAATAGAATGCATTGACCAGGAATCGAACCCGGGCCGCCCACGTGGCAGGCGAGCATTCTACCACTGAACCACCGATGCGTATAAGGCAGGCGGCGCGGCGGACGCGCTTGTATAAGCAAAACGTCGCGGGGCGCGGTATTTTTTGATATCGTAACAACTTCTAAAGTACTGATTAAGATGAAAAACAGTAAAAGACAGTGTTGGTCTACATTAAATGGCCAACGTAACTAATATACTTATTTATATGCTGAGAGTAAGGGATAAGTGAAACTTGACTCGATACAGCTGATGTGTGAACGGCGGGATGTGTCAACAATTAAATGCGGTTTTCTCTAAAACTATTCTCAATTTCGAAATAGTGTTAAAAGGAAATTTTATCTTCGTTTAACGTAGAAATTTAATAAAGTATTTTAAAGGATAAGGATTAATACCATTATGGAAAAATATGACTCACAATAAAAAATATATTGAAATTATTATTTTTAGACAGAAAAATGATCACTACACGTTATCGTTAAAAGATAAAAATATGCTCTCGCGGACTTTTTTGTAGATCTTATTAAGAGGAACAATACTCCAGTACATTATTTTCATGTAGTACTTAGCATTAATGCAGCGCATGTGCGAAAGTGTCTCAAGGGGTAGGACTTTAGACACATTTATCGTATTTATGTTAATTTACATAAGAATGTACAAATAATAAACTATATATAAACCTTCCCTGAGAAATACTCGACCTAATGGTGAAAACCACATAAAAATCCGTTGGGTGGTTTAGAAGAAGAAGAGTTAGAAAGTTCAGACAGACACGAAAAGCGACTTTGTTTTATAAGATATAGGATAGGATACATGTATATGTCCTCCACCCCAAGTGGGAATCGAACCCACAGCTGATCGACGGCCTATTTCTACATTACTGATGTATCTATATGTATCTTTACGCTGCATCCCGCACATAGCAGAGTAGGCAGAGGAAACCTAGTGTTAAAACACTCCTTCCCCACTGATGTGATGTTTTCATGAAATTAAAAAAATAAGAACATAACTTTGTTTTCAGTTTGTGTTGAAAATTATCAAGTTTTACGACTTCCCCAACAAAATACCTGTAAATATCAAATCCTCGAGGCAGCATTTTGTCTCAACTTATAATACAACAGATGCTTGAGTGAAAAGTTAGTGGTTTCGCCACCATGAGTGGAGAACACGCACTGAAATGTGAGATACATTAAACGTTTCGACAAGAACGTTATTTTCCACTTTATTTTATATCGGCTCTGCAAATATTTTTTTTTCCAACTAGTGCAGTTTTTATTCAGAACATCGCGTCGTGTTGTTCTTTTCAACACGTATAGAATTTTTACGGTAAAGTTTTGCCATTTTTTTTTCTGAAATTGTGCAGATTTTTTTTTTATAAAAATCATTGAATAGTTTCGGTGACATGGCAGTTGAAGAATATATAGTTTTTTGTATTTCTCTACTTCATCAATAAGAGAATGTACAGATTTAATGGTATATTTAATAATAGTTGTTATTTAACTAGGCGCTGTATTCCACATATAGCAGGGTAGACAGAGGGAACGTAGTGTTAAGACACTCCGTTATCCACTTTTTCATCGAATTATTCGAAGTATTGCGTGGAAGAACTCAACGCCGGTCTTTTTCTTTGGTGCCATAGCGAAGGATTGAAAATATTAATATATTATAATTAATTCCTCCGAGTATAGATCGAACCCACAATCGTCGCGTTACAGTAACCCTTTTGTGCCCCTGCCCTACGATGGGCTCAAAAAAATTGAGTTTGTAAACTATATTTCTTAATATCTTTTAATAAGCTATTGTCTAATTTAATTAATATGAAATATAGGTAGACGGAAGCTGCAAGCTATGTCATTCACCGAGTAAGCGCATCTTCTAATCGGCTTAAACGTTACAGCGCTTAGAATGAATTAATTTTATTTCGAGATTCATTTATGAAAATATATTTTGATGAAATTACTAGTCGCTTAAAATTAAAATAGCTACAGTATCAAATTTCTCTCTTACTTAAAATGCAGTGTTGTGTGTGTACTTAGATTGGAAGTGAATTCAAGTTGAGATATGTAAATAATATTATTTTAATTTAATTAATGTGATATTAATGATTATAAAAAAAACATAAAAACCTGACTATGCAGTCGGGTTTTATATTTAAAACTAAAAAAATCAGGCCCAATTATATTGTTTATTAGGATTAACAGTCGGGACCCATTTAAATTTTACGAGACTCGAAGAATTATAACCCACATATATATATGTATGTCCCTATGTGAAGTTGTAGAGACTAAACCTTGGCCAATCTTAATTCACAAGGAGCCCTGCATTACCTAATGAAGTATTGGGATTGTTTTTTTTATTTTTAATTTTATACAGTCAGGTTTCATGTTTTTCATAATTATTATTTATTGCAGCTAAATATAAATATACTATAAACATCTATAATACATATACAGATATCTCCTACTATACCTACTTCAAAATATAAAATGTTGACTAGGCTAGAATATAGCTATAGAACTAAACGTCATATTTCGTAGTAAAGAACATGAAACAGCTTTTTCTCCCGCGAATTGGGAAATAGGTTTTAGCCGGTGATTGCCTCAAGCTATTGGATCGCTTCCTACAGCTAATACTCGTAACTCGTTCGCCCTATATTGTGTACTACGGCCCAATAACTTCTTTCTCTCTTAACTTTGAAATTTTGTAAGCATTAATACTAAGGCTGTAAATGTATGCTTTCTCTAATAATGATAAGCTTCTACTGTTTAAATATCGATTATTTTATTCCCATGTAGTGATTATTATTAATATTATCTTTGTTACTTTGTATTAGTATGTCCTTCTAAATATATATATGAGGCCAGTCGTGGTTGTGCGGCGTTGAGTTTTGGCAGAAAATGAGGAACGGAGTGTCTTAACGCTACCTATCTGCCGACCCTGCTGTGTGGATACAGCGTGAACCTGAAAAAAAAATTAAAACACAACTTGATGAAAGTTAGTTTAGCCACTGCAATATTTTTTGATGGATATATGATTTTATGGTTTATGTTATGATTAAATTTACTCTTGTGAGTTTAACTTCCACGATAAACATGGTAAGATGTATTGAAGTTTAACCCAATACTGCCTAACTTTCATCTTTGTCTTCGTGTATAGCGCCGATAGTTTTCTATAGTGTATTAGATAAGTTTTTATTAAATCAATAGCTATATTACATCCATGCATTGTTATTTGAAATTAGTTTTTTTATTCTATTACAAAAAAAATAAACGTAAAAAACAAAAATCTCGACTGCATAAAAAACAAAAAAACAAAGTCATTAATTAATTAGGATTTTTCATACATTAATGGCTATTTGAAACTTAAATAGCAACGCCGCAAAACTTTACAGTGGCAAAGTTACAACTTTACTTTTTTCTAGACGGTTTACAAACCGTGCATAAAATAAAAGTATTAAATAAAAATCTATTTACAAATTGAATAGAACTTTAATATTTCTCTAAAACTCCATTGGTTGTAAGATAAAAAAATAAATCTTTTTCTCTGAACTACGACCTTTTTATAAAGAAACTCAATACAAAGTTGTGCGCCTGTATATTAACCACGTGAACTATATTTCTAAATTATTTACTTCAACTTCTCGCTAGAAATGAGGCAATAAGAACATAACAGAAGTCTGCTACTGATTGCATTTTCAATTAGCTATTATTTCGTTTGTAATTTCTGCTTTCTGTTGCGCTTTCTATATAATACTTGAACAATTTTTACTTAAAAGTAAGATACTAAGTTCTAACAATGAAATTATGATAATTGATACAGGCAATTATTTAAGTAAGTTGTAATGTTATAAATCTATCAATAAAATTTGTGGCTGTTTACGTAAAGGCAAGCATATTCTTGTGTAAATCTTATTTAACTGTGAACTTATAAAGTCTATGAACGTAACCGAAATATTATTTGAAAAATGTGAATAATAAATTTAAAAATCAAAACTTCGATTGCATAAAACGTAAAAGGAAAATCAAGCTCAAAAGTGCATTAACATTAACAGTCGGGACCCATTTAAATTTTATGGGGCTCAAATAGTTATAGGTCCCGACTGTTAATCCTAATAAACTGTTAGGCTTTCTTTTTATTCTTATACAGTCGGGGTTTTTGTTTTTAAAATTATTATTTATATTTTTATGTAACAACAGCTTCACGTTATAAGCTTCACAGCATTGTAAGCGGAGGGAAGACACTCCATTTCCCATTTTCCGTCGAATTTTGCGTGTAATTTAAATTGATATCCATTTCCTCGAGTAGGCATCGAACCCACAACCAGTCGCGTTTACAGTGACACACTTTTACTCTGCAGGACGACTGGCTTCTGGACTCTGGACTGGATTAACAACATTATTGATTGTATGTAATTCTATTGTCCTTAGAAGTGAAGTCATCAGAAATTTCAGCTCAATCAGCTCTGGGAAGTGAAAAAATTGAGCTCGCAAGATTTTACATACACTAACACACATACTAACAAGGCAAGTTCATCATAAGCTTATAATTTCATAAACTTTATATTATTCAAGAATGTAAAATATATTTAAAATTAAATGTCCAGCTATGATATATTACACACACATTAACTATTAATAATTGTAACATAAACAACGAATTGAACGACGTTAAAACACATTATACCCGATAATGAGGCGTAATAAATAATTTAAGGGCTTGTTTAATAATTAAAAGGCAACATTGCATTCCACAGTTTATTCATTCATTAACAGAAAAGTTTATTTAGTAGATCCCAAATAAACGAACGGGGCTCTTTACGGAAATTTTCATGTTATCATTGTTTCTCCCCCGGCTGATAGTATTAGAAATATGCTTTGTTTGGCTGATTTCGTTCCATTTTCACGTGAAGATTATTTTATTTTATTATATATACATTAGATCAAATATATGTAATGGGTCATACATAATGGATTAGTAGATGTCAGATGTGTGTTGTTCATGTTGCTTCGTAGTTGAGGTACGTATTATATTGGTAAGAGTCTAGGAGATTATAAGTAATTTTAATTTTCTAGTACAACAGTTCGTAAGTAGTATTTTTTAATTTGTTAAAAAAAATAATAGTGAATTATTTTATTTATAACAATAATATCCACTGTACTTTGTAAAGAAAAGCTTAATCTCATGAAACAAATATTTATTTTAAAAAATTTACAGGTAATGAGACTAATGGACTATTAGTTGAAGCCGGTAAAATATGGGTGTATAGGAACTTAGTGTTAAGACACTGCGTTCCCCACTTTCAGACAGATTTTCGGGGTATTTCGTGGTGAGTGGCGGAATTCAACGCCACGTATTAACAGAGCGAAGAAATGAAAATATACAACTAAAGTAATAGAATTCAATAGGCACATATTTTGCTAAGTTTAAAAAGAACCTATGAAAATATTTACTTAGATACTTTTCTAAAAAATATTATATTTTAGTAGCAAACAATAGAAATGTCCATTATTTCCCTATAAATAATATATAAAAGTAACAATCGAAAAACATCATTATTCATCGTCAAAAACCCACTGCGCTAAGAAAATTAAAATGCAACGGGAATACCGTTAACTTTTTCATTCGACATTAAAGTTTTTTGCATTTCGCATTGCAGAATCGGCACGCGAGTGTAATAATTGATTGGGTTATACCTTTCGTGGAGCGACGTGATCTCTGTACACGATTGTCGGTGACTCTATTTGTATACGTACACGTAATACCGTTATTGTTGTATAAACGGTTTATCCTATATAAATTTGATGCTGATTTCTTTTTTGTGAAAAGAATTTAAAGGTTTTTAATGTTTTTGTAATCGGTGATGGTATTTCAATTTGGGTTTCTTGATGATTATTTAATCATACTTTGTTCGGGTTCAATTTTTATATTGGTTTGCACGTGTTTTATAGATATGAACTTATGCTAGTAGAAATAAAATTGAATGTAATTGAAAATCTAAATCATTCATCCGAAATTCAATTGTCAAATATATAAAGGGTTAAAATAACCTTAGCTAACTTAACTTCACGCTTTATCCCTAGAAGGCCGAGAGGACGGATCGCTAAACGCTACGGTCTCTACATACCTCTTTCGCCTCGTCCACTGTCTTCAACCTCTTCATACATGCCGGGGGGTACTCATGCTTTTTACGTGACCTTCCTCTATCTTTGATACTGTGCTTTCGAAGATCAACCAAGATCTCTCCTACCTCTTTTACCACTCACTTTTCCATCATAAATCTTTTTTGCCATTCTTTCATCATTCCCTCTTTAAAATAACCCTTAAACAATATTATAAAACAAATGTACTTAATACTCAACCTTTTCGAATATATTATTGTATTAGGTTTACAGAATAAAAATGTCAGTCTTCATTACAGCAAACATGAAATCAGAAACCTTTTGCATAATTAAATGTTCAAACTCCATCAAGGTACTAAATACTGCGAATAGCCTTTTGGCCCGAGGGCGGATCTACATGGAAATGTATTATCCAAAAATTAAATAATTCCATTACAAAAATTTACGATTCCCAAAGTTCTGTATAAATTAACTTTTCTTCTTAATACACCCACTCGTTACATTTATTTTTGTTGTTTTAATATTAATTAGGAGCAAATTTTAGAAATTTATGCTAAAACTTATGTGTATTCAAAGTGAGAATTATTATAATTTGTATGTATAATTTACTCATTATAGAAACTTTCTTATAGGAGATTGTTTCTAGATAATGTTTAAATACACATGAATAATATTTTTTTTTCAGCTCACTCCTAGCTTAGTGTTAAGTCTTGTCGAGCCTAATATTAAGTCAATTCGCTTCCAACTTTTCGCAGGATTCTGGAGGCATTATTTATGAGTGGCGGAACTAAACGCCGCGATATGCCTCGACGCTAGAGCTAAGCAATGAAAATATAACGAACGAGAAAAGTTTAATTTTTTATGATACCCAGTTAGAATACTATTTCTTATATCAGTGCAATCGTGTTCTTAAAAACTTATCACTTGTAAATAATCAATAACGTAAGTTGTTTACTCAATCCATAGAAGAGAGACAGCCCATAACTCTCCGCACTTGATGAATGGTTAGCAATCTAATTGAATTATGTCAACTGAACACTACTGAGGACATCTCTCTTTACTATACAGGGTGGAATTGTCAGCGCCACTTTAAATGAAACCACAGTTT
>JAEBDU010007179.1:0-10628 GCA_016802625.1 Heliconius numata | reverse complement strand
TTGATGAAAATTTGGTTAGGTTCCGATTATAAAATTTAGTCAAAATTGAGAAAATTTGTTTTTATTTTGGTAAATTTTAATTATACTGGAATAGTTACAAGGGAAAACTTTGTTAAAATTATTGTCAGAAGTAAGATTCCCCATCGTTGCATTTCTTTTCAACCAACCTCAAAAAATATGTTTTCATTTTCAACCGACTTCAAAAAAGGGAGAGGTTCCCAATTTGCCCGAATATTTTTTTTATGTATTTTCTTATCAATATACCAAAATATTAGTTTCCACAAAAATAATATCTAATTGAGTCAAGTTTTACATATCACAACAGATGCCACTCGTTAACAACCACTACCACCACAACCAACACTCATTTAAAAAGTATCCTTTTAAGGTTACTTATCACTTAAAATCGTAAAAAGAATTAATTTTGATCAAAAAAAACTGAACCGAAAAACAACGAACTAAAAAGTAAAAGATAATTTTATATAAAATAAAACTTATTTTGATTTTGTTAAACCAAAATAATAAACAAAGATTTTATAGCTTTATCTTTTCGCGCTCAATATGTACATGTAATCCTTTGGTAATAGTTTTTATCTTATTCTTGCAATCTTTCAAAACTACCTCCGCTGCTTTTTGCATCAACTCATATGACACATAACCTCGAGTTGATTTTCGAGCATAAGTCCGCATGTTACTAAATTACAATACTTTTTGGTATGAAAAATTACAATATTTACATCCCATTATGGGTACAAATGAATTAGCGAAAGTTTTCCGAGGTCACAACATGCCCCAAAAAAAGGGAACATCTAGCCCCAAAAACACGTGTTGAAAAAAAAATTTATATAAATAAGATTAGGAAAAACACAAATAATTTACAAATAGTGTTCCGAAATAGTAGATAATATATGTAAAAGAAACATTAAAATACTCGAGGCTAAACGTTAAAATTTGTGAGACAGACCAAAAATATCAAATGCGAAAATATTTACAATCGTGCACCAACGACACCCGTGTGCTATTCCACTGGTTTCGGCTGCCACTGGATGGTTCAGTATGCTGGCCATGGGTGCGCTATCACATTGCATTTCACTATATGTTTACTAAATATTCCTATCACTTTTCTCCGCGAAATTATTTCCATCGGAACAACTTACCTCGGTAACTTTTAGCCCCGCTCTCCCCTATACGTGTATTATTATATTATTATAATATATATATATTTTATTATATCATACGATCTTTGGGTACACAAATTCCATCAAAAGCTATATTAAATACTTATACCATTTTTCTTGTAAAATATGTTCTTAAAAATTATTGAGTGCACTTTTACTATGTGTAGCAATAGTGCGGCAATTGTACAAATTATTGTATTAACGTTGTGTTTGAAACTTATAGTCTTACTAGCGACCCCCTTGCGGCTTCGCCCGCTTTTATTACTGGATTATTCATATAATGTATGTTTGCAAAGCACTTAAGATAATGTGAAAATTAATTAAACTCTAATGCAACCCGCATTTTCGTAGTTTCAATAAGGATTTTCCAATTGTTTTACTCGGCAGGATTTTTTAGTAGGTACCGTAATTTTAAATCTGTGCTACTAATCTTGTCAAGTACTTATTAAAATATATTTAAATGACTATTTTTAGATAGTTAAATGACTATTTTTAAACGGAAGATATTATAAACAAAAGCCTACCTACTAATAACTACTACAAAAAATATGAAACCAAATATATCGCGCTGAAATAATACATTCAACTCGAATTATCCAATACGTGCAAACGCATCTAAAACTTCGTTGCTATGCCTCTATAGCGGGTTTTTTTTTTCGAGCTTGTGGTTAAAACTGAAGAGGGTATTCTGATGAAAAGCCAGCACTACGTGGCTGCCTGTGAAGAAAATTAAATAGAATGCATTGGCCGGGAATCGAACCCGGGCCGCCCGCGTGGCAGGCGAGCGTTCTACCACTGAACCACCGATGACTGCTCATAACGCGCTTGTATAAGCGAAACGTCGCGGGGCGCGTTTCGCAGCAAGGTTTGTGTGTTATTGATATTGTAACAACTTCTAAAGTACTTATTAAAATGAAAAAACAGTAAAAGACAGTTTTGATCTACATTAAATGGCCAACGTAACTAATATACTTATTTATATACTGAGAGTAAGGGATAAGTAAAACTTGAGTCGGCACAGCTGATGAGTCAACGGCATGATGTGTCAACAATTAAATGCGTTTTTCTCTAAAAGTATTCGCAATTTCGAAATAGTGTAAAAACAAATTTTATCTTCGTTTAACGTAGAAAATTTATAAAGTATTTTAAAGGATAAGAATTAATACCATTATGGAAAAATATCCCTCACAATAAAAAATATATTGAAATTACTATTTTTAGACAGAAATATTATCACTACACGTTATCCTTAAAAGATAAAAATATGCTGTCGCGGACTTTTTTGTAGATCTTATTAAGAGGAACAATACTCTAGTACATTATTTTCATGTAGTACTTACCATTAAAGCAGCGCATGCGCGAAAGAATCTCAACGGGTAGGACTTTATACACATTTATCGTATTTATGTTAATTTACATAAGAATGTACAAATAATAAACTATATATAAACCTTCCCTGAGAAATACTCGACCTAATGGTAAAAGCCGCATAAAAATCCGTTGGGTGGTTTAGAAGAAGAAGAGTTAGAAAGTTCAGACAGACACGAAAAGCGACTTTGTTTTATAAGATATAGGATAGGATAGGATAAGCTATTAAATACAATAATTAACTAAAATCATTCTGCTTTTTTGTAGTTGTAACTTCAAAAAATTAAGGTGTGCAAATACTTTTTTTACCCACTGTACCTAAATTAATTTTCTAGAAATATCTAGAGTTATATATTAAATTTTAGGCGTAGGTGCTGGATTTGGGGGGCAGGGTGGCCTGTGACCACCCCAGAACCTTTACCAACAAAACTTAGTATTAAGTTCCCTCTGCCTACTTCGTTCCCCACTTTCCGCCGAATTCTGGAGGCATTGCGTGTTAAGTGGCTTAACTCAACGTCGCGCTTTTGCCTCGATACCAGAGCGAAGTAACGAAAATATACATTTAAGTAAATATTTCGTTTTCTCGACATCGAACCCACAACCATCGCATTACAGTCACACCCTTGTGCCCCTGTTCAAAATTATAATCGAGAAAGTTTGTTAATATTTTTACTAAATAGATTTTTTTTTATTTAAAAAATAATTTAATCTCCAAATAAAAACAGAGCTGTATTACATATAATATCTAAATGTTTTACCATATTGAAAAGTGGGTTTCATCCACTGAAGGCCAGGCCCCCCTTGAAAATATAGATACTTTTACGCCTACAATTAAAGTATAACCTTTTTTCATATTATCTTATCATTAAAATGTAGCATAGTTAATAAATACGTATATTAAGTATAAATATAATATGATATATTGATAGCGTTATCATTTGAAGTAATTGATTAATTTACTTATATCGTCGTCGTGGTGCAGTAGTACAGAGTCTGGGAGTGAACGGGTTGATTGTGGGTTTGACGCCTTTGACGTTTATGTTTTTTATTTAGTATCGTAAAAAAATATTACAAGGTAGTTAAATCTTTATGAAAATTTGAACAAAACATCGATCGAATTGAAATTTCAAATCAAATTATCAGTTTTTAGATGTCAAAGTAGAACAACAAGGTATAATTGTAAAACTAGGAGATTTTAAAGACATGACTAAGTAAAGCTAATTGTTATAATTATCGCTAATCTCACGAGTATTTGTTACTGTAATTGTAAGACCGAGAATTGTAATTTGGTTTAGTTTATTGGATAATAATTAAAGTTTCCTGACTTTTAATATTCACCACTTCTGGTTTCTAAAACCACAATTGTCAATTTATTAATAATTGTGTAAATAATTCTGCTCGTTAATAATAAATACAAAGCTTGTTTTAACAGTTTTTGTTATTTTTTACTTGTTGAACCTGGGTATGAGTAATAAAAATATCTCAATTAGGCAGTGAGGAGGGGACCCGTCGTCGTCCAGGTCACATTCACACAGTGAGTGGTCTCTGACCCTGATCTTGAATCCTCCCGTTCAGTATTTTTTGGGATATTAGGTTGTATAGTAGCATAATAATTACCTTTCTGAGATTTTGCCAATTCCTAGAATTCTGTCCACGACACATCCAAATGAGTTTGTGCAAGAGACAACATATCCTGAGCCGAAATAGACAAGTGATCTAAAGTGCCACACTGGATGGCTTAGATCCTGCATATTCATTCTCACTAAATCCTGAATGCCCTAGGAAACATAAGCCTAATAACGCATTAGCTGAAATAACTTTTGACATCCCCGAGTGTCATGCTTGCCTGACCGGAATACACTAAGTACAAACGCACGCGCAAGCGTGATAATGGCATTCAAGCCACTTGGCTTGAATGCAAGCGTTTGTGAAAGAGTGGCTTTACTTTAGTAGAAGACGGGTGGCAGACGCGTGCGCACGCGCATACTTAAAAAATGGGTTCTATAAAAATATTTCTGTTCCTTCTTATAGCTGCGGTCTCAGTCAGCGGCCAGGGTCCCAATCCCTTAGTAAGGGTAGCTCACGGTGTTTTACAAGGAGTGTGGAAGGTATCAACTAAGGGCAGGAACTATGCCAGTTTTTACGGTATACCCTACGCCAAACCGCCAGTTGGAAAATATAGATTTAGGGTAAGTGTTTATTGAAATGTTATGTATATTTATTTTAATATGAAAGTTGAAGCGTAATTATTATTTGGTTATTAAATTGATATGTAATAAATGGCTGTTGTACTTATAAAATATGGATAACGGCGTGAGGTAGTTTCAAAAAAGTAAAAAAATTCAAACTAAACAATAAAGAATAAATTATATTTTTAGAGGCTGTCTAGATGTAAAGGGACATCGTTTGTTCAGTTCGTTGCCCACTTGAAAAAAATATTTAATATATTTTCGTTTCCCCGCTCTGCACTAGTAGCAAATATGGCGGCAAGTATACAACAGAATGTTCTTCTTGCATCTTGCAATGTGGGTAACAGCGTGCAGATATTTTTATTATTTTTTGGTATAAGTATACCATTTTCTAAATAAAAAAGATACCAATTAGCAAACAATGTCCATAAAAATTACGAAAACATGAAAACGGATAATATCTAAGACTACCCTGCAAAATTATCAATAGTGAAAAGAAATATAATATTTTTATAGGTAGTTTCCTAAATAATATATATTTACATATATTAAATAAACTAATATGTACCTCTAACATCGAAAATTATTAGATATTACACCATTCTACACGAAGTGCCTCCAGAATTCGGTGCAAAGTGGAAAGCAGTGTCTTAACACTAAGCTCTCTCTGCCTACCCTGAGATTCAAGCGAGATACAGTGTGAAACTAAAGCAAAGCCCTAAATTGACAAAATGTATATAATTAACGATAAAAATAACTTAAGTAATTGTAAAACTAATTATCTAATGGCATTTTAATTTATAATACACCTTGAATTAAAATACAAACAACAAGTTATATAGTAGGTATTTGTTTACTTAAGTGTCAAGAAAAATCTAAAAAAGATGAGATTTTAGACCTTATTGTCTCGCAATAATAACGAGAAAAGCGCGGCGTTGAGTTCCACTATACGACACTTATGTTTCTAAAATTGAGCGGTGTGTGGAGAACGAAGTGTCTTAATTCTAAGTATCTCTGCCTATCCCTAGTCGCGTTTGCAATCACCTTTGTGCCCCGACTGGCCTTGAACTTTCCAAAATAATGCTTTATAATGTTTACCTACGAGGGGGCACGACTTTACAATAACCTACCGTCTACTTTAAGGAGTGTAAGCTCATTCAATGCATTTAAAATACAACTAAGGGAATACATTATTAAAAGCTACCCACCCTAAAAAAAAAAAACATTGAATGAGTAAGCAAAAAAAAATGTGTTACTTTAATTGATTAATGTACGACCGACTACAATTATTTATTTTGTTAACCAATGTTTCCATGTAAGTGGCCTATGTCTTTTAATGGAAATAAAATATCTTTAACCGTTATAAAATAGGTCCTAAATAAGTTTTAGTATATTTTATATATTTTTTAAATATATTATCAACACTATATTGTAATCATTTTTGTTTACAGGAACCCCAGCAAGTAAAACCTTGGCTCGGAGTATGGGATGCCACGAAGCCTCTGGCCGCTTGCCTCCAATACGACCCCTTCGAAGATAAAGTGACTGGTAACTTATTATGTTTTTCTTTACACGCTGTATACGACACAGGGTAGGTGGAAGGAATATGAGAAGTGGTTTATACAAAATGGCCGCCAGCAAAATGACGGTGTCAAATGAAAGAACTTAATTTTTTAAACCATGAAGAAAAATCTAGAAAGCTTATTTTTAAAAAGGTTTTAATAATTAATATTTAACACCAAGGTCTTAGGTTACCTACCTACGTCACTTATAACTTATAGACTAACTAGTTACATATCAGTGCAATAGGTCAAGGCCGTTCGTGTTCACATTATTTACATAATTATATTTAGATTGTACCTTCATATTTTTAATTGTCACTTAAACATTTTATTTAAATATACTTTACCGGTCAATTTCCTTCGTGTGTTTTCCATACAACGTGACATTGGCGAAATGAATTGTGCTCAACTGGCACGCTCGAAACGCCATATATAGGGAAATCAATCAATCTTAAATATACTTTATTTACACATATAAAAGATATAAAGATATACAAATAAGATATTTAACATGCAATGCCTTAAGAAATATGACTAACCATTTAATGCTTTAGTCACGAATCAATAACAAAAGTAAATTTGTAATAATCTCTTACTTTATTACTAACATTATAAATTACTTTTTAATGTAATGTTTATGACTCTTTAAATATTAGTATTGACGTTCTTTCCTATTACGAGGGGAATCTGGCGTAAACTTACAGACTTTTAAATTTTCTAGAAATAACAAAAGTTATATTACAAGTGGTAGCCCGTAAGCTTGTTCGCGTGGACTGTGAAAACAAGAGAAATAATTGTTACATATTATGTTACAATTATTTTTATTTCAAAAGCAAAATGAGGCACAAGTGTGGATCTGTAAAGGATTCCCATTCGAAGGAGTCTTTTTTATATTTTCATTTCCCCGCTCTGGTAACAAGGCAAAGTGCGACGTTGAGTTACGCCTATCTTGCAATGCTTCTTGAAGTCGGCGGATAATGGGGAACCGAAGGATTTTAATGGGGACATAATGTCTTAACACTAGGCTACAAGGCTCTCCTCTGCTGTAATGTTCTATTTACCTACTCTCCATTTAATCTGAAAAACTTTATATGTACAAAAAAAATATTTCCATAATATGTTTTAAATTCTCGTAATAGACTTTATAATTTTTTATACATGAATAATGTATAAAAATTGATATACAATTTTCATTTTATTCTAATATCATAGCTTCTATTGTTTTAATCGAAAAAAAATCATATGAATAAATTATACTTTGTAAATATTCTCGTGAATGTTTGAACCTTCAAAAATATAATTATTCATTTATAAGAATAATACGCTTGTACAAATTTTATTTCTCCATAAAATATTAAATTATACCAAAAAAATATATATATCTTATTATTTCTACATGTATTTATTACTATTAGAATTTTAAACTAGAAATAGATATTTTTTTACTTTTTACAATATTTAACTTAGTTTTACGTCCTCGTAGCTCAGTAAGAAGTAATCTGACAATATGTGATGGTTGTGGGTTCGTTCCTGACTGAAGGAAATGTTTATTCTTTTAATTCCACGCTATTGTTGTAAAACACAAATAGTATAGGTAAATAACAAATTGAGTTGTAGTTAGACGTTTTTGTAACCGCAACGGTTGTAAGTTCGATTTCCATTTGGGTCACTAAGATGGAGCGGAAGCCTCGGAAAGGAGTGACTTAACACTAAAATGTCTAATAAAGTTTAATACCATTCTCTTCAAAACAGGTAGCGAGGACTGCCTATTCGTGAACGTACACACGCCAAACGTCAACGCCGCAGCATCTCTACCAGTTCTGATCTTCATCCACGGCGGTGCCTACATGTATGGGAGCGGCTCCTTGTATGAAGCATCACATATTATGGACAAAGATGTAGTGGTTGTAACACTTAATTACAGATTGGGTCCGCTAGGTAATGTTAAAATATATATTTCTATTGTATTTTCTTTTAGCTTCACGCTGTATCCCACACACAGCACGGTAGGCAGAGGGGACCTAGTGTTAAGACACTATGTTTACTTTCTGCCGAATTCTGGAGGCATTGCGTGTTGAGAGGCGGAGCTCAACGCCGCGTAAAACTTTACTCGAGTTACACTTTGTGGCCTTACGCTACAACTGACCTGATATTCCAATTACTCAAGTATTAACAGCACAACATTTTGAAAATTGGGTGGAGAGAAATTCACCCTGCTATGCGGGAAAAAGCATGAAGCGTCTTGTTTTTATTAATTCTTACTATTAAAACATGGGCTGTTTAAATCTACCTGCGTGATGTTTGAGGGCAGTCCTGGTGGCGGGGCACAAAGTGTAATAAACGCGACTGGTTGTGGGGGTCGATGAATGATTTACTCTAGTTATTATGGATTTATATAATCTCCATTTATAGGCGATTTACGATTACACTTGGCGATTAATTAGCATTAAGCCGGAACAAATTTATGTATCGGCATTAGTTAAACGCTGATTAATGACTCTGTGTGTTGCAAATATTTATGACTGTACTGTGAATTCTAATTTTTATAAGAAAATAGTAATTAAAGGCAGAGGGAATTTAGTATAAAAATACTTCCGTTCCCCACTTTCCACCGAATTCTAGAGGCATAGTGCGTTGAGTGACGGAACTGAATAAAAAAGGAAAAGTTGTATCAGAAGAAATGAAGATTGATAATATTTTTTCCGTAAATAATGATTCATTAATCAAATATTCTAAAAATGAAGTCAATTTTACTCTTCCTCACAGGATTTCTAAGCACAGGCGACGAAGTAATACCAGGCAACACCGGGCTAAAAGACCAGTCTTTTGCCCTGAAATGGGTTCGAGATAACATAATGATGTTCGGTGGTAATCCTGACAGCATTACACTGACTGGCTGTTCCGCTGGGGGTGCCAGTGTCCATTATCATTACCTGTCACCGTTATCACGAGGTAAGGTTCTTAGAATAAAGCTAGCTTAAATATATTTACTATATATATTTTTATATAAGTATATTACTGACAGACTAATTAACTAGATAAATATTTTGTCTAAAATATAAGAATAAATGGAGAACGGAGTGTTTTAAGTTTAAAACACTGTTCTACCTAGTCAAGTTTTAGGGGTTTTGTGAGTCGAACCAACAGTCATTGTGTGTAAATACTATTCATGACAAATTAACAACCAGCTGAACTTGAGTATTTATTGAAAATAGTATAAATTGTGAAACATTATGATTATGACTTGAACTAAGACTAATATGAAATTTGAACAAGTGTCTTACATTAATCCACACACTATCTACATATCTACATGGAAGCAGGTAAACGACCGATGAGCCTTGAAATAACTATTAAGCGTTTCATGTATATTTTTAGGATATAGAGCTTTTTAGAGTTCCGTACCCAAATGGTAAAACGGAGACCTATGAGTAAGACTCTGTTGTCCAACTGTCCGTCTGTCACGAGATACAGCCTGGTGACGCACTCGTGAGCCGTGATAGCTACATGAAGTTTTCACAAATAAAGTAACCGCTAAAGCAACTAATACTAAAAAATAAATAAAATATATCAAAAAGACCTTCCATATGTTAGCGGTAGTATTCATTATGAGTTTATAGTAAAAATGTGAATATGATTAATTAGAATGAAACGAAATGTGTAAGTTGTGTATTTAAATAAAGAGAAGTTGTTATGATTTTATTATGACTGAAGATAAAAATATAAATGAAGTACTTTTATTAATATATAATTTTAAAATAAATATTGTCAATATGATTTAGTAATTTGACTTCAATTAAATATTTTTTGATAGTGATTGTACATTATATTGTCAAAACTGTAGGAAGTTACTATGATATTGTCATAAGATTATAAATTAAATGAAATACTTTTACTAATAAAAATAAAGATTGTTATTTAAAAATAAGTATTGCTAATAAGATTAACTTAACGGCAAGTAAATATTTTTAATATAAAATATGTTATAAATGTTGGCAGCACTGAAACTATCTTTATTGTGAATTATGAATATGAGATACATCCGGTAAGTTTAGTTTTGGAGGGAAATTGTACCTATAAAAACACCCTCAAAACAGTATTGAACACAGTCTTCCCGACGTTGTTATACTGCCAGTAAGCTCTAAGCAAACGTTATTAAGTGATAGTTTAAGTGCTAAGTGTTAAAGTGTCAGTGCTAAGTAGAAAGTGTTCATAATAAAGCGATTTAAAGAGTGAAGGTTTATAATTGATCTACCCAGTGAGTAGAGATGAAAAAATCATGAGAAATGCAAAAAATCAAGTTTATTGTATGTGAAAGAGTCACATACAAT